>CAJPIZ010003153.1:0-12266 GCA_905368565.1 Medioppia subpectinata
GAATGGTGTGGCGATCGCCGAACCGGTGCTCAAGAGTTGGCTCGCAATCCAGTCGTTTAGCTTCAGAGCGGATGACCTGTTGGTGACGGCGTTCCCGAAGTCAGGCATAACATGGCTTCAGGAGATTAATTTTCTTACAAATTTTGCACAATTTCTATAATCCTTATAAAACGTCAAAATTTTTATTTTAAATTTTGTAAATTAATTTAATTTGTATACATTTTTTGCTAATTCAATTAAGATTTTTTAAAACTTTTACTTAATTATATTTAGCTGAATTAATTATTTACCATGTTTACTTTGAGATTAATTAAAACTTGTATTTAAATAGAACATATTAAATAAAATAATGAAAAAATAAAACAATTAAAATGATCACATATTTCCACATTTAGTATACAATTCATTCACAGAATCAATGAAAGTATTTTAAACTTTTTCATTACCCAAACCAATGCTGTTTTGAATTAATTTGATGGCAAAGTTTTTATAGTAATCAACGCTTTTAGTTATCTAACAGTAATACTAAAACTCGCAAAATATAACATTGTATGCATTGACAGACATTTATTATATATATATTTAATTAAATTTAAATGTAAACTCTTTACACGTAATGCTAATGAAATGTATAAATAATTAATAAAATAGTTATTTCAAGGGAATCGTCACATCATATATCATATCATAGCGACTGAATGCGAAAAATTTATATGAATTTTTATGTATAAAATTGTTTACAATATTTCCGTACAATTGGGTAACACTTAAGATATATTCAATTCAATAGACGAGTAAACAGTTTTATTCACTTATTATTACAGTATATTTCTTATCGAAATAGTATTCAAACAGTTCTTCGTGTTGAATGAGTTTCCGGTGATAGTGTTGTGGCACTCATTATCACATATAAAATACATTTATTTTCTACAATTATATCACACGTTATAAAGTCTATAACTTTAGGCCAAATTTGTTTGTGTATATAATCTGTATATAATTTTTCATTTGTTTATTGAATTATTGAATATATTTTTCTTTTAATGTGAAGTCTAAAGAAATCACTTCTTATGAGAGCCAAAGTAGTGCTCAACTGATTGAATATAGAGATTACCATTTTATCATTTATATAATATTTCAATTTTTCCAAACACTTTATTTACAAAAATATAGACTAAATATACTGTATATAGTTTTGTGCGATAAGAGTGTATAAGAGTTTGTTGAAAATACTAAAGTTTTTATAAGGGGTTTGTGTTGTAAACCCTAGTTCTCAATATTACATGTGACTTAAAAAACATGAATTCAATTGCTATTTATCCGCGAATCGTTTGTTTGGCATTAATTTACTGTATATATTGTTGTATTCAAACCCTGGGCTCCAATATTGACACAGAATTTCCACTGATTTTTAAACCAACGTTTGGTCAAAATGACGAAAATTATTTCGGACTTACAGTTGAAATGCAAAGTATCCGCAATAAGACCAAGTAAGCCATTGCGCTCTCTCTCTCTCTCTCTCTCTCTCTCTCTCTCTCTCTCTCTCTCTCTCTCTCTCTCTCTCTCTCTCTTACACAAAACCGGGTCATTNAATTCATGTTTTTTAAGTCACATGTAATATTGAGAACTAGGGTTTACAACACAAACCCCTTATAAAAACTTTAGTATTTTCAACAATCTCTTACACAAAACCGGGTCATTCACATCCATTTCTCTGTTAACTAAGACTTTCTCTTATTCTCAAACTTTATTGATTTCAATGTCAAAATATATTATGAAATTTATGTGTAATATTTTTGCTTTAATTACTGACAAAGCTTTATAATCGGTGCCCCGAAAACACAGTCTACACTATATAATGCCAAACACACGGGAACTGTATTCAAGTGTTGGATTCAATATAATTTAAGCACAATTTGCGATGAAATAAATCTCGATTTTCGTAAGTTATTTGATGTTTGAGTAAAATAATAGTGCATTTCGTGTTAATTAACTTTTCTTTTGCAAACTCATCGAAAAATATGTGAATTATTTGAAATATTAAATTAAATGACATTTGAGACGAGTATTCTAAAAATATCGCTAAATTCTTATAAATAATAAGTTATGATAACTCAATGTATTAAATATGAAACATTAAGGTCGTATCGCCGCTTCAAACCGCCGCTCCTCACCACTGACTGCCGACCAGATGGCAAGGGATGACATGTTTTTGGGCGGCACAGTAGTGGCCGACCCTAAGAGTAGTCGAGTGGCCGTTTGCGGACACAAGTGGTGGCAAGAATTGCATGCGAATCGACCGCAACACCAACGGAATCCATCGGGAAGTTGTTTTATAGTGGATTTGGAAAAACCAAATGACACTCCGTTTGGTATATTCCCATTGCGTGATCCGAGTCTGTATTCATTGCACATATTATTCATTGAATTTATGTTTAAATTTATAAACTAATCGTTGATATCATAGAATAGACCTACAAATCCAACACAACACGTATTACTACAGTCATTCAATGAGTGGTTTCTCGGCCGCATTCACACATGTCTGTTGTTATACAACTCATTTATAACATATACAATAATTCAAATACTATACACAGAATAGTGATAGTCTATTGATGGGATCACCTGGATTTTATCAATGGCGGGGAACACTTCTCGAAACAGAACCCATTAATATGGGTGTCAATGGATTACTTAAAGAAAAGGCTATTTTTCACCAACGCTTGACAGCCAGCGGTAAATTTTTTGATAAATAAAATTTATTTCTTTAAATTTTAATACGAATTAAATGATTAAACATGGTAACAGAAGCATATGTGGGCTATTCATTAGCATCTGGCCACTTTTTATCAGGAAGTCAATATTCGTTAGCTATAGGCGCGCCCCGAGACGCGAATTTCAAAGGGAAAGTCAGTTATGATTGTTATAATAGTGTTTATATTTTGTGAGTTTACGGTTAGTTTCAAATTGCCTTAAATTGATTTTAGGTGTATATCTATAACATGTGGTCAAATCACTTCTTTGATGATATCGGAGGCACACAAATGGGAGAATACTTTGGCTATAGTTTGCTATCAGTTAACGTAAATAACGATGAATTCAGTGATCTTATAGTCGGCGCCCCTTTCTATTCAAATAAGTATTCATACGATTGCGGACGCGTTTACGTCTATTTAAGCTCAGGAAACGTGAGTTTATATGATTGATGTTCATATTATTGACGAAACCAATCGAAATATAAATTTTGTCTAACAGTTGTTATCTTTCATTATAATTATTAATAGGGTTTTGATAAATTAAAACCGCAAATATTGAGTGGATCCGATACAAGTGGTTCCCGATTTGGGACATCGATTGCCAATTTGGGTGATATTAACTTTGATGGATATAATGGTTGTATTTGTAATTGCATTTTAAGTATAGAATAAAGCTTATTATTTATGTTATATTTATAGAAATAGCTGTGGGTGCACCTTATGAAGATGACCATGGTGCTGTTTATGTTTATTCTGGTAGCAAATACGGTCTATTACCTAAATATTTACAGGTATTAGCACTAAATTAAATTCATAATTATTTATACTAAATTTATATACTTTTAAAACTTAAATCAGAGAATTTCAGCGAATGAACACTTAAATCAGTTTAATTTAATGGGTTTTGGTATTAGTATTGCGGGGAAGAGAGACGTCGATAATAATCATTACAACGATTTATTAATTGGATCCTATTTGACAAATAAAGCTGTTTTGTTGAGGTGTTGTCATTGAAAATGTGAGAAATATATTTCAATTTATACTCAAATTTTTTGAATTTTACGCAAAACAAATTTTAAGGACAAAACCAATAGTGAATATAATGGCAGAGATTCGGCTCAACGCCAGTCATATCAATGTAAACGAAAGAAATTGTCTGTATTTGGATCCCATATCTGGAATGGGAAGACATAGACCGTGTGTTGGGGCCAAGTATTGCATACAATACGAGGGCACTCACGTCCCCTCCTCTTTGAATCTCAATATAAGTATACAGTTAGACAGTCGACGACCTGAGAGTACCCGATGTTTTACGGTCTATAAAAATCAGATCAAGTTTGCGATTACAAAAATACTGACTATCAGTGCTTATTCAACGGAGAGTTGTTCCGATGAATTCACTGTCTATCTAAAAGTGAGTATTAATCTTAAACACAAAGTTTATATTTAAAGTTTTAGATTAATTTACCATTAAATAATAGGAAAGGGCTGCTGTCGATGACATTTTCACGCCAATACAATTGTCTCTCAGCTATTCTCTCATTCAATTGCAAACAAAGGGCACATTTTGTCCCAAATGTCCCATCATTAAAGACACTAAACTCATCACAAATCAAGTATTTAATAAATTATTGACTGAATTTGTTTTTGGTTCTAATATAATATTTTTATTATTAGATACACTTTCAAACTGGTTGTAGAATTGACGAGAAATGTGTTTCTAAATTACAAATCTCGACCAAAACTTTGTTAAATAGTATACTTTCAATGAAAACCGATCCGATTCTTGAAGGATATCACAAAAGTCTGACTTTAGTAACAAATGTTGACAATAGCGGCGAACCCTCTTATTTGACCAAATTATTGATTAACACAAATCCAAAGCTACAGCTCATCAAACAGGACAGTAGGTGTCGATTACCTAATTATAACACTAATAACCAGACGGACGGCTATTTACTGGAATGTGATGTCGGAAATCCATTGAAATCCCATAAACAGCAAGAAATTTCTATACCATTAGATATTTCTAAATTAGATTTAGATATCAACGAAATTGAAGTCACAATAGAGTTGAAGAGTGCGAGTGAAGTGACTAATGGGGCCAAGTATTGCATACAATACGAGGGCACTCACGTCCCCTCCTCTTTGAATCTCAATATAAGTATACAGTTAGACAGTCGACGACCTGAGAGTACCCGATGTTTTACGGTCTATAAAAATCAGGTCAAGTTTGCGATTACAAAAATACTGACCATCAGTGCCTATTCGACGGAAAGTTGTTCCGATGAATTCACTGTCTATTTAAAAGTGAGTATTAATCTTAAAAACAAAGTTTATATTTAAAGTTTTAGATTAATTTACCATTAACTAATAGGATAGGTCTCTAGTCGATGACATTTTCACGCCTATACAGTTGTCTCTCAGCTATTCTCTCATTCAATTGCAAACAAAGGGCACATTTTGTCCCAAATGTCCGATCATTAAAGACACTAAACTCATCACAAATCAAGTATTTAATAAATTATTGACTAAATTTGTTTTTAAAAATATTTTTATTATTAGATACACTTTCAAACTGGTTGTAGAATTGACGAGAAATGTGTTTCTAAATTACAAATATCGACCAAAACTTTGTTAAATAGTGTACTTTCAATGAAAACCGATCCGATTCTTGAAGGATATCACAAAAGTCTGACTTTAGTAACAAATGTTGACAATAGCGGCGAACCCTCTTATTTGACCAAATTATTGATTACCACAAATCCAAAGCTACAACTTATCAAACAAGACAGTAGGTGTCGATTACCTAATTATAACACTAATAACCAGACGGACGGCTATTTACTGGAATGTGAAGTCGGAAATCCATTGAAATCCCATAAACAGCAAGAAATTTCTATACCATTAGATATTTCTAAATTAGATTTAGATATCAATGAAATTGAAGTCACAATAGAGTTGAAGAGTGCGAGTGAAGTGACTAAGTCGGAAATCCATTGAAATCCCATAAACAGCAAGAAATTTCTATACCATTAGATATTTCTAAATTAGATTTAGATATCAACGAAATTGAAGTCACAATAGAGTTGAAGAGTGCGAGTGAAGTGACTAAAGACAGCGTTTTGAACGAAACATTTACCATTCAAGTGGTTAGGAATGCGAGTCTATTAATGATTGGGTCAGTCGTTGTCTGAATTATATGTCAAAACTATTTTAATACATGTTTAAAATATATTTGACTATATGTTTGAATAGACATCCATTAGAATCGGAGTTAATATACGAGAAAGAAAGCAAACGAAAACAGGATTTCATTCAATTCTCGGCAGCTTTTCAACTAATCAAACAGCATTGGAGTTCTGTCGGCAATGTGTTTATCGAAATCAATTTTCCCGGACTTTTCAATAAACAGCCGTTTCTTTATCGACCCGTTGTGGAGGTCTGTAACATATTATTTCCGAGATATCTGTTATAATAAAATGATAACAATTTTACTAAAATGACAGTTAAGTGGAGGCGTGTCCGTCAACTGCAACCGAACTGTCTTAGAGTTACCGATGATTCCGATGACCAGAAACGCTGACAAAAGCACAGATATTGATAGTCAACGTAACCGTCGAGATAATAGCGGCCAAAAGCAAATATCTACCGATAAAAGAACTTTACAATTGGTATATAAATACACATAAACTTAACATTTGAGACAATAATCCAATACAATGTGAATAGGAATGCAATTCGAGGATAGAGTGCGTGAAGATGGAGTGTTTTGCCGGTCCTTTCACTTCAGACAAACAAATGGCCAAATTTTTTGTTCATTCGGCGCTCAATATAAAAACAATTGAATCCATTTTTGGTAAAAAATACGATACAATCAAACTTCGGGTTCAATCGAAAGCTATTATTTCCGATTCAAGAATTGTATCAAAAGTGGAACAGATTTCGACGGATTTCGTGTTCAAACGGATCGACTTAAAGCCAGAACCGATTGCGAAATGGATTATATTTGTGAGCATTGCTGTCGGACTCGTTATATTGGCTATCATTACAATAATACTACTAAAAGTACGGTATTGTTAGTCGTTTAATACAAATAATAACAATTAAATATTCAATTAAAAGTTTGGATTCTTTCGGCGAACGAAACCACAAACTGAAGACACGAACGAATGGGTGACACCTAATAGTGATGACCAACAAATTGAGAGAAATTCATTGCTTGAAGTGCAAGAACTCAATGATAACGACTTTGGGGACCAAATACAACACATCAATAGTAGTAATCAAACAAATGGATTAAAATCATAACAATTAAACAAAATAAAAACGTAAAAATTGACAAAAAAAATCGCGTTTATTATTACATTTGAAAATAAGTATTTCAAAACTCATTCAAATAATTAGTACAATTTTGGCTAATATTAGGAGACATTTATAAACGAAATTCAATAATACAATCAAAATAGATAAAAAAAATCGCGTTTATTATTACATTTGAAAATAAGTATTTCAAAACTCATTCAAATAATTAGTACAATTTTGGCTAATATTAGGAGACATTTATAAACGAAATTCAATAATACAATCAAAATAGATAGCGAATAGTGTACAGGATTTGGAAATTTATGGTCCCTTTGCTGTCAAGGATTGGAATTCGTATCTAAACCTATGGTTCGGATTTAAGTCTGGAATTATAATTAAATAAAAAGTCAGCTTTTGGTACAAAATTCATGATTGACTAGTGATGTGATCGCATATGAAGTGAGATTTGAATGAATTCAAAAAATTGCTTTTCGTTTAAGACAACAAAAAAACTCAAAATAAAAAACTCGTAATAATTCAAAAACAAAGTCTACAAAAATAAAGGCAATTAAGAAAAACAAATATAAATATGGGATTCGAGTAAAAAGTAAAGATAAAATTGTATGTTTAAAAAGGAGTTTCTCGTAAAGCTTTTCATAAAACAATTAAAATTATAAATTAATACAAAATAGTTGCTCAGAATTATTAATTGCAAACACTTTGGTGTAGAGATTGGTTTATAGATTCGTGAAATAGAGACAGTTTTAGTTTTGATTTGTAAGGAGTGTATAATACGGATAAAAATAAAATACAAGAGTGAAGAGTGAAGGCACGACAGAGAACTGATTGTCTAAAACAGTATCGTATTATATATAAACTCATGTCATAAAAAGCTTATTATGTATAACAAAGGGGTCTGAGAGTTGGTCTCAATTCAAGAGACCTAAAAGATGTCACAAATAGTACATTAAAAGAGCGCAAAAAACCATTAAAAAAGATAACACATAATCTCTAGAGAGCTGTACATTAATATCAGGGATTTGTTTTGGGGTTTGTTTTGTATGGGTATTGAGAGCACAAATATATCACTGTTTTTAAGCAAACTTCGTTTTACATATGTATAGAAGCGGCCGTATATCGGGCCTCACTGCTGGCCCAACGCCATTGCGTCGGCCGGTAACGGATCAGCATCTGACCCGACGACGACTGCGGGTTCTTATAGGCGTAGAACACCCAAAGTGTAATCCCCGAGAAGAAGGCCAGGATTACCAGAACAGACACTAAGCCAGCGCTGGAACCGCTCGATGAAGCGGACGAGTCTGCGTCCTCGGCGCTGATATAGCCGGGAAGAGACTGAGGGTTTGGTTGGATATCACTGTGGTCTACAAAAATAAAACCATGGGTTTTAGAGCAACGGCACAGTCATTAAAATGTCATTAAACCAAACAAACAAACAAATTGTATGTTTAAACAGTGGAAATACCTGGAGATATGATGCTCTGTGTATTGAATGGGTGGGAAGTGTTGGGCGAAGCGGTTGTGCTAACATTGGTAGCGCACGAGACGGAGCCCTCTTTGATGGCTGTCTCGCAGTTTTTAATAATCCACTCCTGGCGTTGCCGGTCGTAGCCGTCGGAGCAACGGTTGACCGAATCACACCACCCGCAGTCAAACCCGATTTGCGCCGACAGACACTTATCACACGTTGGCAATGAAGCACAAGCTATTCATTCAATACAATTTGTTAATAAATTTGCAATCAATTATCAATTGTTTGTATCATTACTCGGCAATGCCTTGAAATAGATGGCCGTATCGTTACTGATGGCGTAATCTTTGAGATCTGCTCTGTGGTACTCATAGATCGTCTTTCGACGAATGACTATATAATTCATTCAACAAAATAACAATTAATTGTTAAATCATAAAACATAGCAAATAAACGCTAATAAAATGCTTACAAAATATAGTTCTGTCGATAATATAGGCGTCAGAAATGCCAACTTTGACGGGATGTTTGGAGTCGGGTATGTCTTTGATAGGGAAAGGCACTGATTTGTAGACAAATATAATGTCACCGCTCTTTAGAAGAATAATCTGAAAGGAGAAGTTGCCGTCTGGTGTCCGGTCGTGAAGCATAACGTCTTCCCATTGGATGACAAACGCCGTCTCGTTATACGCGTACTGTATTGTCGACGCGTTGCTAAGACTGGTGTCAAAGTTGGCCATCAGTGCGGCGATGTATTGAGTGGCTGCGAGCCAACTGTGCACGTGATCGCCCACATACAGGAAACCGCCGGTCGCTATCGTAATGTTGGTCATCGTTTGGCCATAGAATGGGAACTCAAACGGCAGCGAAACAGTGGCCGCGCGGCGGTGCGAATTGGACAGCATGTCATGCAATACCAACTGATGTCTCGGAAACGTCGATATATTGATCCATAAATTCTGGGCCATTCCAGACGATTCCGCGTAAAATTGGGAATTATAATACGTGTGATTCTCGTACTATAAGAAAGAGGGTTAAAATTGCATTATATTGAGTGAACTCGAGAACTCAGGCAATGTATTTTGTAAGGGACAGACCGTTTCGTTAGCTCCGGGCGGAAGTGTTGTCTCATTGTTTTCGACGTCCACATACGTGACCGTCATGTTAGCCAATAGTGGCGTCTCTTTGCCGCCGACGACAGCGCCGGCCGTCTTATTAGTGGTTGGTTTTGTCGATACATTTTTTTGTATTGAATCTAATTTAGCGCTAATTATAGGCTTCTTTGTGGGCGAAGTCTTCTTCAATTTAATGTCTAAATCATCTGAATTTCTCTTAACAATCGTATGATATTTGAGATTTTGGTTTAAATTGCTGTCAGAGAACTCCCAAAACTCCAATTCTAATGCAAGGATAGGGAAAAATCAATTCAATATTAATACACGAATACATTTTGTGAGAAAATCATTTATTATTCATTTTAGTGTCGATTTCCTTATTGTTTTGCGTATATTTTATATTTAGGCAAACATTTTCTGTCAAAACTGATTATCTGATTACATGTATATATGAAAGACAAACGGGAAAATATTTGCACAAATATGTTATGGAAATTACAGGTAAGTAAAGCATTGATAGCATAATTGACTCGTTTTGTGAGTCACAAAACAATAACCACAAGAAAAAACTGACTTTTTATTCAATGCAATAACTTATCCTTGAATTCAAATCGAGATTTATTAAGAAAAGTAACGAATAATAAGTAATAATAACAACAAACAAAAAGTTTGCAAAACAAATAAAATTTCTATTTAATATAATTTAATGACAGAGAGAGAGAGAGAGAGAGAGAGAGAGAGAGAGAGATTACGAAATGCCAAAATCTTATGAAAAGAAATGTACTTTTATTATGGATTCAAATGATAGGAAACGAGAGACTAAACAGAAAACATCCAAATTGTAAATGAGATAAACTTTAAACTTTTCTTAAACCCGAAACCTTAAGGAAAGAGTAAAAATAATAGATTGAAACCATAACTTATGTTTAGTTTTATAAATAATCATGTTTAAAACGTATAAAAATAGCTCATAAAATAACACAAAATTAATACTTTAAAGACATGAAACCAAACATTTGTTATAAGAGTTAATGGAAACAAGAAAAATATTTATACATTTAATTAATAATAATGTTTTAACTGTATATTAATATAAAAACAATATAAATAACAAAATTGATATGACATTTGAATGTAAAATATGTTTTCAGTGTTAATACCGTATAATAAATGCAAAAAATATCTAATTTATTATTGAAAAACATTTTTCTCTAATTCAATGATTTCACAATTTTGCACAAAATATCTCAAAATTAGAAACAAAACAATTTCTAAACGGTTTTCTTATCCCTTAAACAGGAGTAATGTTTATACAATACAAAGGAAATTACAATTAAATCATTGACTAAACAGCTTAAGTGTTCGTGAATTACAATTAATTGAAATCCGTTTTAAAAAATGCATTTCCTATTTGTGTTGCAAATGAAGTCAAACCTCAACTCTCAAGAAAAGGCAACTAAAAAAGTTTGTCTTAAACTTCAAAACAAACATTTTCTTCTGAAATGCATTTTATCTAAACTATTGACAAACAAAACCAAACAAAAAATAAACTAAAGTTTTATTAAACTCTTTTCGTAAGAAATCGTCGGAAAAACTCTTATATAAACATAAATTGTGTCAAAAATTGCATTCAACGTTAAATTGTATGGCAAATAATGGCTAAACATTAGTTAGTTTTTCATGACTTTTGAGAAACGATTTAAAAAACATTCACATTATATGAAGCGAAACAAAAATTCACATAAAAAGCATAATTTGCTTATAATATTGACAATACAATCGCATTCATAAAACCAAACACGAGTTATACAACAGAATTCAATACCAAATTTAACCCAAATTCTGCATTAAATATTATAAATCATATATCAATTTGCATTCATAATGACTATTCAAATCATTTGTACAAAAAATATTATTCATATACTTTTATAACTATAAATTTTTAACAAATTCTGCCAAACATTATATAAAAATTATCAAATATTTGATAAAATCATATCAAAAGTCCAATTTATTTGACAATTTATTGCATTTAAAACTTTACAAAAAAGTAACTGACATTTCAGGCGAAAAAAAGTTTAAACTAATTGATTGCATAACAATCGACTCAATTATTAGTTAATTATATTATACATGTTTTATAAGCGAATATAATATCAATGTTTATACGATATAATCGGATATAAATTATATCACATTAATGTAAAACGATCTTTAAGTTCATATATTTTATAACAACTTATTTCCGATAATTAAAAATTAATGAACAAAAAACAAATATCTTTTTTCTGATGTGAAAAACTCAATGAAAATTTATTGAACTATTTATTTGGGACTAAATCTCAAAACCAATGAAAAATATCAAATGATAAACAGAAAAAAGTCACACAAAAAGTGCATTAAATAAATATACATATATTTCTCTCATTGAAGACATTGAAAAACACTTTATATAATGAACTGATTATATGATAGTCTATATATCGTTAGAGCGATGAAACACAAAAAACAAGAGATGGGGAAAAAAGTTAAGCAAAAATAATAATATGAGATAATAATAGCATTAGTTGTGTGTGTGTGTGTGTGTGTGTGTGT
>CAJPIZ010003154.1:0-12265 GCA_905368565.1 Medioppia subpectinata
GCACAAATCTGTCATTGCTTACAGTTAACAGACTTGACGTTCACATCAAACAATTTAATACAATTGCCCGAAAGTATTGGAAGTTTAGTTAATCTCAAAATCTTAAGAGTAGACGAAAATGAGATTAAAACCCTCTCATCAGCGATCGGAAGGTTAGGATTTCTATTGTAAAATATTGTTTTGTATTAATTGTTTGTTTACTATTTGTTTTGTGAACAGTCTGTCGAGTTTAGAAGAGCTGGTGTTTAATGAGAACGAAGTGGAAAGCCTTCCGACAAATATCGGTTTATTGCGAAATCTTCAGACATTGATCGGTGACTGCAATCGTTTGACAGAACTTCCCGTTTCTATTGGCAGTTGTGTTAACTTAAGGATACTATCGTTGGCTGAGAATCAGCTCAAAGTGATTCCCGACGAATTGGGAAGACTTTCGTCGCTTAAAGTTCTTAATTTGAACTCTAATTTCTTAACTTATTTACCGCTATCTCTAACAAAGATCACAAATCTTCAGGCCTTGTGGTTGAATGAGAATCAAACAAAACCATTAATTCAATTACAATCAGACATTGACAGAGAGAGCGGCCAAAAAGTGTTGACGTGTTTTCTTTTGCCTCAAATGTCGGATCAATCGCGAAATTCGCCTAAAAGTGTGGTTTCGCCCAACGATTCCAATAACACAAACAATAATGTTTTGCCCGAAAGACAAATGATTAAATTCTCAAACGACTCGTCAGCTCTAAACAGCATTGACGACGATCTGGATGTGCGGATCACAACCAAACTGATTCGGGCGCCCACTCCGTACCCCAAAGAGCTGAAAGCACACGCCAGACACGCCCGCAATCTGGCACTCAAACAAAGGGATGCGAACGGCACTAACGGTGACAATGAAATGGTTACTCTTGTCAATGGGTGCGAACCGACCGCCGCCTCCGAAGGCGATCGACAATCTAGTCATTCAGAAGTGAAAGAAACGAAAGTATCGAAATCACCCTTAAATTCGAGACACATTCCAACAAACATTGATCCGCCAAAAAGGCCGACAACACTACCCGTTAACTCGTTATTCAATTTTCCTAACATTAATACGTCTGCGAAAAGTAAGCCATTATTTATTTTGAAAAATGAATTGTAATGAAATGCAATGTATGTTTAGGTGCTCTGGAAATGGATCGCTTAGAATTAGTGGCCTCTAAGATATCGCAACTTATTGTGTCTGAAAGCAAAGCAACCGATGAATCGACGGCGAAGTCAGGCCACGAACGCAAAGCCAGTTATAAAGTTGCTGTTAATAGTAGTCTGAGTTTGAAGAGTCCGATCGAAAGGAAAATCAAATTAAAAAGTATTGCATCGAAAGAAGACGACGAAAGAGGATATAAAAGTGATGTTGAGTTTTATTCGACACAAAGTTTATTAAATAATACAATAACTGGTTATTCGAGTGATTGTGAGTTGCGATCAAAGCGTTTGGATCGACTCAAAGAAGTAGTGCCTAAAGAATGTGATTTAGACTCCTCTCTGATTAAAACGCCTTTAGAATCGGATTCTGAGTCCGATTGCGGTTCGCATCCAAACATTCAATTAACTGACATTAAATCTACCGATTGTTCTGACGGTCAGACTATTCAATTAGAATTGAATAATGATTCACTTGAGAGACAAAACTTAACCGAAAATAATAATATCATTACAAATGTAATTGAAAACCAAAACTCATCACAAAAGAAGAAAAGTATTTTTGACTCAATAACTGATAAATCGACAGTCAATGCAATGGATTTCAATTCAAACTCATCGATCGGATCGTTATATCCATCGACTGGAAGTGAACGGCCGGTCTCTGTATGTTCTGGTCACTCGCCATTCAGTGGCGCCGGCAGTACTGCCAGCGATAACACAAGTGCTAAGACTAGTCAATGCTCTCTTTCGCGCACCGAACACAAGGCCACCGAAGCCGCCAATCAGACTCCCTCTCTGCCGCCCAAACCTCTTAACTACACGCCATCGCCACTCGACTTAGGATTGACTGCACCGGTGGTCGGCAACACTCGGCAAAGACAACCACAGACCGCTTCCTCACAGTTTATTATTCATAAATTTTCTCACGACTCGTACACTCAATCCAAACCATCCATTGGTCACAACTCAAGCCCTCCTACAGTGCTCTCAACCGATGATATTCACGACAAATGGAACTTAAATGGCATTAATTTTATCGATGACACCAATGAGTCGAACGGTTCCAATGTATCTAACGGTACCAATGGATCCAACGGCACCAATGGTACAAATGGTACCAATTCTTGTAATTTATTGAATAACGTTAACAACAACTTGAATCGTCCGAATCGCGGGTTTACTACAAGTAGTGCACACGTCGTAAGTGTTTATTTAAATGAATGATTTGTACAATGATTTCATAATTGATGTCTCGAAACAGTTTCCTGTGATAATTGTTAAAAACCCTGGCCTTGGATTCAGTATTGATTGCGGTCTACAATTAAAATCCCCGAACGATTCATCGGTTTGTTGAAACAATTGATTGATTTTGAAAGCAATGATTAACTGATAATATATTTCAGGGCGTATTTGTGTCGTGTGTAGAACCGGCCGGTTCTGCGAGCACTGCTCTCAAAGTTGGTGACAAAATACTTCAAATCGATGGCATAGATCTGCTAAATGTGACCAAAGATAAGGCGATCCATATATTCGAGTCGACGGGAGACACCATTTCGCTAATGGTTTCAAGAGATAAATCTTAAACGAGTTTTTAGAAATTTTTACATGAATTTATTGATATAAAAACGTTTTAACACTAAAACAAACATGTTTTCAAAGTTTAACAAATCGTTTCTCAATTTTTGTTTAATTAATATAAAAAATTTTGTGTTTAATTATATTTTTTATAATTAATTTATTTTATTATTTATTAAGCAATTCAATTATTGTAGACAATCAATCACTTTATGTCACATTCAATTTTCACTCCTTTTTTACTTATTTTAATTTTTTATTTCATTTGTCTTTAATTTAAACCATTATTTTTTATTATTTTATAAATTTATAATTGCAATGAAAAAAGTCATAAAATATTTTATTTAAATTTTAAGAGAAAACGTTGTCATAAATCACTCAATAATTTTCAAATACATTATGCAATGAAACAAAAAAAACAGTTCACAATTATAAGCAATGAAAAGTGATTAAAATTTGTGATTACTATTAATTTTCTTTTTATTTGTTTAGTATATTTGAGAAATACTTTATTATAACTGAAATGTTAATCAAATCACAAATGCATTGGGAATAAGAAACGAGAATTTAAATTTGCATTTATTGTGTAAATTTTCAATAATTTTATAATTTATAAGTAAATAAAGATTTAATTAGAAAATTTTGAATATTTAATTAAAAGACATTTAAATAGTAAGACTTGTCGCTATTCCACACAAAATTATGGCCAAATTATTTCTTGTATTGCTTCCATACATAACTTCCTATTGTTTGAGTTCTTCACGAATCGCTGCTTTCCTTCTTCTTCTGAGGAGAAGAGCGGCTAAAATGATGACCTGTTTATGGATTGGAAATTTGAAATTAAATTCGTTGAAAAGTGCTATGAAAAGAGTGGTAACCATAATAGCGATGTAAAGAATACCAATAATGCATAACAAGAATAATATATTAATGGTTAGACTTTCACTCTCTTTCTTATTCATTGCAAACCAAGCAATGGATCGTTAATCTTAGGATAAATTAATTTCAATTCTACTCAAGAGTTACAAAAATTACATAAATCAAAGTTATAATGTATAGAGAATTAATACAAAAAAATACAGTATTTCAGTTAAATTGGATTTCAAAAATTTAATAAACGCGAGATTAATAATGGCAATTAGTATTTGTTCATCATTTTTTAAATGTTGATTTTTGAATTATCAAATTATTACAGAATTGAACTAACATTACATTTAGAAATGTCAACAAATATGATAAAAATATCGTTAATTTTTGCCACTATTTCAGTGATTCTTAATCAATACATTTGCGTTGAAGAATGTGAACAAAGAATAAATGCCTGTAATATTGCGAAACTATTGTCAAAATCGAAAGCAGAGAATATAAAGGAAAGTGATGTCAAATTGTCAGTCGAGTGTTGCGGTGAATGGCTTCACATTAAATGCATTGAAAGAGTATTAAAAGAAACAAACGATAAAAGTTGTGGTCAAATAAATGTGGAGAATATCTCAAATAGTTTACTACAAAATACTAAATGTAAAGATTATGGAAAGTCGTCGACCGAATGCTTTTGGCCGAATTGGCTCCACCTTTGCATACATTTGGCCGCAGTTTTTGTGGTCATAATATTTATTATCAGCTCTCTCTTTGCAATTCAACCCAAATAAAGACTCAACATCTTTATCTCCGCGCAAACAATACATCATTTATTTTATTACAAGTGTTCTCAATTTTATAACAAAAATGCAATCTCTCTCTCTCTCTCTCTCTCTCTCTCATCGTTTTTCTTTTCTTTAATTATCTTTAAAATGTAAACCATATTAAACTGATTTTACTTGAATTTTTCAAAATTTGTTTTTTATTAAATCAAATATGTTTTTGCAAAAAAAGTTGAGTTAAATCTTTATTTGAGTTAAAACTTTAGGATTACTCTCAGATTCAGTGAGTGATGCGCCTAAAGACATGATTCGGATCTTCTCGTTGTCAACAAAAGCGACGGCTAATTCACTCTTGTCTTTATAGTCACAACAGATTGTTAGACATTTGTCGCCGAAACTAAACGCATAGCCATTACTGTTGTAGACATTATTGGAGCGAATAATATGTGTTAAACCGTTTCCTTCGAGAAACTTATTCAACGCTTCGGCGCTAAACAGATAAGCGCTTCCATTGTCTTTATTGACAGCGAAACCATTTTTGAGATCTTTGGTGTTGTCATTAGGTCTGAGCGGTTCGTTATTTAAGATCTAATGTAAAAAATATGTTATACTGTTTAAAGTGTAGTGAAGAATACCTCGTAAGCGATTTCTGAATCGCGTGGATCTATGAGGTCGAAGGGAATGGCGTTAATGTCTCCCACTTTGGATGTGTGTCGAGGAATTCCTCCGTGAATACAGAATATCGACTCATCGATGATCGCAGAGACGGACAACTTGTCGAACACATTGTTAATGAGATCCCATATTTTATGGCCAATTTGTTGCCCGTATTTCTCAACACATTCCTTGTAAAATGAGTTCTTCTTCTGCACGTCTCGTGTCTCGTGATTGCCTCTCAAGAGAAACACTTTATTGGGAGCAATGAGTTTGAGGGCTAATAGATATATAACACATTCGACGCCATTCTGTCCAAAGTCCACATAATTGCCTAAAAACAATATATTCGGCGAAACGATGGGAAAACTTTGCCAAAGAATTTTCTCCATTGCCATCAAGTAATCCAGTTTTCCCCGAATATCTCCGATCACAAGAGCCGGAGAATTGAGTTTTATTACTCTGTCCTCGCATTTCATTAAGATCTGAATGTCTGCACACAAATTGCTTAAATAATTCAGAAGCATATCCTTCTCGTCGCCCCAAAAAACTTTATCCTTTTTCTTCTTATTGTTGTAATCTCTGATCAAATCAATCAAAACTTGAGGTATAGAAGTCGTATCAAACTTATACTCCATTGAAAAGCGCTGTTGAGTTATCACGTCTTCGAGAAGTGTGTCCGCTATTCACATAATAATAGGCAAAACTTTAAAATTCTTAAAATTATATTTTTTGATAAAATTTACGCTCAAATATTCTTCGAGGTTCAGTACATCTGCCACTTGTGTCCAATTTGACGGAATGGAGTCCGTAGTTATAGTTCTTGCCTTTACATCCGTAACAAATTCCTTTGTCTTTTCGCTTAACAACTTTGGAGTCAGTCTTAGGCGAAGTCTTTCTCTTGTGTTTGTCTGCCATTACTTTCTTGATCTCAACAAAAATCGGTTTTGGAGACCGAAATAATTGTGCCGTTCCTTCAAATGCGTTAGACTTAACGGCACTAAGAAATTGTTGGCAAGAAATCTTGTTGTCTTTGGCAGTCATTGCGGTCATGGCTTTGGATGTCTTATCTAAGACCGACTGGTCATCAATTTCTGGATTAATATCTTTAATCATTGGTTTCAATTCTTCTTCGTCTATGAATTGGTCCCGATTTGTGTCGTAATATCTGAAGACAATCATAATCCTTGACTCGTCGTTGGATGAGTTGGGATCGATTGCAACCAATCCTAACAAAACTTCTTTGAATGAAAGGAAGCGTTTGTCATAACTCGCGAACGCATTAAAAATGCGTTTAAAATGCTTGATCTCATAATTGAAGCCATAGTCAGTCATATATTCCTTAAACGATTCAAAAGACATGAAAAACGAAGGAAAACAATGTTCTATAAAATCGTTATAAAACTTTTCGACATCTTTTTGATCGATTTGCAGTTCTTTTAGAAGTTTTTCCTTTAAAGTAGTCGACGATTGAGTGAAAATGTGTTTAAAAGCGATGTTTAAACTAAACTCGTTTAGCGATGTATTCATGCTTTGGTTGACGGCATTAGCAAATTGAGAGACTTCTGGTCCCCAAACCTTGTCTATATTGCCGGCCAACACGTCTTTCTTTGCCATCCATTGAATCCGTTTAGTGTTTTGGCAACACTTGAAATCGGCGTCACTTTTCTCTAATCGCATGAATTGCGTCAACCGATTGATGAATCGATTGTCCGGCAATTGAACGCGAGTTACATTCAAAATAATGTTTTGATTGATTTTTGGCCCTTTTAGAAGAGTTGCGTCCAATTCTTTGTCACCTCTGCTCAGAACAATACGAATGCCTTCTTCGGCCGCCACCGTAAATGTCTTTGTGTTGGAATAGACCACAAATGGCATCCAAATTGTCTTTTCTGTTTTACTTAAGGCAAACATTTCATGTTCGGCACAATAGATGAGGAATGCTATGCAATCATATGTGGACTGTCCGGGAGGGGCACCGCCTTCGGGGGTCAGCTTTGCCGAAGTGGACGCTTCCGACTTCTTTGTTATATCATTATCATCTGTCGGCGGTTTTCTTATTGATGAACCCATTCCTACGCTCTTATAGGAATCCATTGAAGTCTTCTTCGAAGACTCATTATCTTCTGACATATTATCAGTGAATGTAGTCTTCAAACAACTAAAAGTAGTTTTTATAATTGGAAAAAGCGTTTGTGTTTTGCATGAGTTAACGAATAACTGAATTTAAAACTTAAATAAGTACTAAACTATTGCTGTCTGACTGTCTGTGCGTGCATTCAATTAATTTCTTTTGTTTGATTTAAACATTTAAAATTAGCTAAAACTTTACAAATAATATTTTACCGCTTATTAAAGCCTAGAATTTAACACAAAATTAAACATGATTTTTGTGTAAACACATCACTAAACATATAATCCATAAATCAATTAATTTTTTATTGCATTTTATTGCGGAAACAAATGAACAAAAATAAAAAACAGAATTTTGTGTTTTGAATGCAAATCACATCTCAATATATAGACAATAGTGTGGCTGTAGTTGGAGTGCGACCACTGGTCTAATGGGACTTCGCCTGGAGGTGCTCTTCGGCCAGAGTTCCCAACACCAGTCGTAAGGCCTCAAAGATAGCCAAACAGATGGCCGACGCGAGGATAATCCAGACGAGACCGAACAGACCGGCAGACTTGGAGTTGCCGTGATCTGTGGCAATGGCGCACCACAGGTAGAACAGCTCGACCACGAAGATCACTTTACTCACCAGAATTCGCACCCAATTCTTGTCGACAAAGCTGTCGATCTCTTGTCCGCTGACGCCCGCCATTTCCATCGGCATGAATGCCATTCGCACCACATTTTTCACCGCATCCATCGCTCGGGTGTTCTCTTCTTCTTTTGGATCAGTTTATCGATCAGATACTGTAAGTCTTCCTCTGATCTCACTTTTTATCTGTTTTTCTCTGTATTACGATAACTGACGACTGGTTTTGAAATTTTGAAATGATTTATAAATTAACAGTAAGTTTTTGAACAAAAAAACGAGACAACAATTTAACAAACTCAATGACAATTTATAAACTTTTCATTTGAAATAAACTTTTCAACTAAATGTTTGCAATTTATTGACATTTTAACTATTGGTAGCAATAAATGATTGAATAAATTATAAACTATCTTTTAATTATATAAAAGACTAATAAGTAAAGCTCTTCAAAATATTCATTTAAATGTTTTCCTCTGTTAAAGATTATTGTATAAGACTTTGAGGGCTTTAAAACACTACAAGAATATTAACAGAATATGCAGAATATTTAACTCTCCATAGAGTGTATGCAAAGCCAACGCACAGATAGTGTCACTTGATTTGTGAGCAGCCCTTTGTGTATGACTTGCAGATTGACTTCAAAACTCAAGTTTCGACTCAACTCTCGGTTGTCTTCTCATTGAGTGTTGACTTGAGTTGTGATTGAATTGTAAATCACTTTCTAATCGTTGGATCAGTTGAACGACAATTTGTGGATCAAAATGGTATGTATTGTTGTGTTATTGTATTGAAATGACTTCTCATGACATGACTAACCCCTGGATGTGTTGTGCAGAGTATAATGACATACAATGGCGGATGTGTTATAGCGATGAAAGGCAAGGGATGTGTTGCCATTGCGGCCGACCGTCGGCTCGGAGTTCAGGGACACACTGTGTCCACAGACTTCCAGAAGATCTACTCAATGGGTCCGACGCTTATGGTTGGTCTGCCGGGTCTCGCCTCAGACACACTCACTGTCGCCCAAAGACTCAAATTTCGGATCAATTTGTATGAATTGCGTGAAAACCGACGAATCAGTCCCAAGACATTCGCGTCCGTCGTCTCCAATATGCTATACGAGCGCCGATTCGGGCCATACTTTATAGAGCCAGTGATGGCGGGAATCGACCCGAAGACCGGCGAGCCGTTCATAGCGTCGACTGACGTGATCGGCAATCTGGACATTCCCGAAGACTTTGTGGTCGCGGGAACCGCTACTGAACAGGCGTTCGGAATGTGCGAAACGCTGTGGGAGCCGAACCTCGAGCCCGACGACCTCTTTGAGACCATTTCGCAGGCGTTGGTGAATGCGGTGGACAGGGATGCGGGTTCGGGATGGGGTGCTGTCGTCTATGTCATCGAGAAGGACAAAGTGACCGAACGGAAGGTGAAGACACGAATGGACTGAAACTACTGTTGTATTGATTTCATCACTAAATTTCAATTTTCTGTATTTTTATTATTTTAGAATAAATTATAAAAATATACTTTTATTTAATTGATTTCTTATCGGAATTTGAAAATATCTTTAATTGATTATCTGCTGAACCGCTAATCATATATTCATCTGAAGACCAGTTGACGCACAGAACTTTGTCGTCGTGGCCAATGAGGTCATAGAGGGGCGCATCGGGTGACCGAATGTCCCACTGTTTGACAATATTATCATAAGAACCAGAAATGAACTGAAATTCATTTGTTTTGCTGAAATCGATGGACGAAACCCATGACTGATGAGAACTATAGACGCCGGCGACCAGAGAGCCAGTGCTGGCCCGCGGATCCCAAAGCCTGATGTGTCGATCACACGAACCGGTGATTAAACAGTGATTGAGTGGTGAATAAGAAATGGACAAAAATGCTTTGTTTGATGTCAGAGTCTGTTTGCTTTCGCCGACCTCTATGTCCCACAAACGGATTGTGTTATCCATTGAAGTGGTGGCGATGTTGACGACACTCGTGTCACCGGTGGTCGACTCCTTCATCCACGCGCATGACGTCACCGCTTCCTTATGTCCACTAAGAGTTATAATTGGAGTGCGATTTCTATCACCACTAACTGAACCGTCGTTTTTCTTCATTTTCTTCTGAGAAGTGGACGCTTCAGACGATTCCGTTTCCTTCTTGTCGTCAACTAATGACCAAATCTTAAGCATCTGATCGTAGGAACCGGTGGCCAACAAGTCGTTGTTCACATCAACGCAATCAACAGATCGCGAGTGTCCTCTGCATGAGAAGAGATACTCGACTTGATTTGACAGTGAGTTCCACTTCCAGACAATAGCGGTCTCGTCGTGAGAACTCGACACAAACATATGATCGTCAGAGCCGTCGTCCAAATGGCCGCCAATCCATTGGATGTCTTTAACGGGCGCTAAATGTGCGGGAATTGCGATCTTATGGGAGCCGTCATTGTTTAGGTCCCAAATATGCACTGAATTATCATAACATCCGCTTATTATCCAATTGTGAGTGCAGTCCACACAAGAGACCCAATCGTCGTGTAGTAGAGAGTTGTGTGGTTTCGGTGGACACGACTTGACGAAGAACTCGATCTCAATCTGATTCTCGGCCACCAATCGCTCGTTTTCGACAAACTCTTCGATAGAAAGGCGTAAAAGTTTGCCATTAATAGCAAAATCAAAGTCAATCTCTTCTAAGTTGACATCGTTTTGGTGGTCATTATCTTCGGCGAGCAATGTCTTAATCAAAGCGTTCAGATCTAATGCATGTGTGGATCCGTTCAATGAATAAGGAACCGATGGAATCGACAATCTCTGGTCTTTTGTCACAAAATTTGCGACAAATTGACGACAACTTTTGTCTTCCGATTCGTTGGTATCCATCGATTGCATCGAGTCTTCAGATGACAATCACTTGATATTAAAATCAATGGTTTATTGAATGAATGGTTTGAAAGTGAAGTCAACAGAAAAGCACGTGTTTTGCGGTTTGAGAAGTGAAGGCCTTTTGCACTGCATCTCAAACACTGCTCACAACAACTCTATTGACAACACTATTCACTCATAAACTTCGGAAAAGTTTGAAACTTATTTTGAATTTTACGAAATTGAATTGAATCCACTCTTAGACCAGTTGTCACGCATTGATAATCAATAATTCATTAAACATGCCTTCAGAGGAAACTAAATTAAAGTCACTTTACATATGAAATGAGTTTATTTGTAAAGAATTTATGTATTTATAAACATTTGAAAACATTTTAAACTATAATAGAAAACATTAAATGCAAAAATATTTATCAAAATTTTCGACATCTTTGACGAGGTTTGCGAATAACATGACCAGAATTGATGTGTTGACGCCTAAGCCGAAAGTTAGTGCGATAAAAGAGGAAATAGGATGCAATGATCAAACAGATTGGGATCCAATCATTGAAATGTTGATTCGACATGAAGTGGCACTTGAAATGCATCACAAAAGGACCCCAACGAACCCTAAGGCACACACGACTCGTGTTGGACTCGTGTTGGTCGTGTAAATGCGAGAATCGGTTCCAATGGGATCGGTATTCCGGGGTCACAAACTTCTCGGATTGCATCACATATGAGGCGCCGGGCATTACGTCGGGCGCCGACGACCGCAATGGCGTCGATAAAGATTCCGAGTCTTCTCCGCCTCGAGATATGATTTGGTCGTCCAATTCATTTGAATCCAAGTCATAGCGTTGTTGTGATTGGTGTCCAACTTTCGGCTCAAATGACTCGAAAGGCCGCAATCCGTACCCGTCCTGCGATAGCACTTCATTCGCACATAAAATAAAACTCAATAATAAAATGGCATTCATTTTAAGATCGTTTTGCTCTCAATTAAAAACTTTATAAAAATTTAAACGTATAATAAAACTGAAGGCAATGAAGTGAAATTGAAATAGAATTTTGTCCCTCTTTTATACCAGAAAATCGTATAAAAGTTCATTTCATTTACTCTTAAATACAATCATATATTTCAAAGTTTTGTTATTTTTATCAAAAATATGGTAATTAAGTCAAATTCAATGTCCTATTCATTGTGGAGTAGTATTTACTCACTGAGTAAATCTATGTTATCTATTATGTATCTGAGGTTATAAACAAGAATATATCAATTATAAACTAAAGTTAAAAGAATTGTACTGAAAAATGAATCAAGTTCAGTTTAATCTACATTTTATTCACAGGAATTATTACAAGAATTAAAGTCACGTTTAAATATGAAATGATTTTATTTGAAAAATTGACATTTTGTAAAAATGGATAAAACTTTAAAGAGATAATAGAAAGACATTAAATGCATAAACATTTGAATCAATTATTGTCCAAAACTTGTCATAAGATGTTGAATAACATTACGACCAGAATTGATGGCAGTGTTAGCGGTGCCCACCGTTTGGCGAATCGTTGATCCGGC
>CAJPIZ010003155.1:0-12264 GCA_905368565.1 Medioppia subpectinata
TTGATGAATTTGTTTAAGAATTGAATGAATATTTGTTTAAAGTTTCATATTTTAATTAATAAAAAATTAATACAAATTTGTGTAATCAAACGATTGCTTTTGACTGTAAATTAAAGACATGTTTTAACATGTTATAACAAAAAAATAATTTTAAGTCATTTAACAATAATTAACAATTAAAAATACTTAAATCAATACTATAATAGATATTTCGTCCAACAAATTTCATTATAACATAACTGATTATAAAATCATTGATTGTTAAGCAATATTAATTATCATCGTACCTTTTAACAATAAATTCAAGCGTTTTAAACAGGGTACGATTGAACGTATTGCTCAAATTATTGAATTCACGTATTAATGCAGCTCTCGTTTCATTACTGACGGCCGTGTCTTCGGGTTCCGCTGGTGTCGCCCAAGAGATCTCTATTGAATCATATCTTTCGCTTGCATTTGAATCCATATTTGGTATGTCTATAAGATTTTGATATACATTAATAAATCAATCATTTAGAGTATTTTCATTAATATAATATTACCCAATGGTCTGCAGGCAATGAATGCCAATAAACTGTTTATAACAATCAGTTGATAATTCATTTTAATTTGGTTTGAATTAAAAGTATTTTTAAAATGTTTTTACAGCACTTTATAAATTATAACGACAAGTCTGTCTGAATCAAAACTTTGTCTATTTTATGTTAAGTTTATCTATTTATACCTTTCTGTGTGAATATAAGTGATATTATTATTAATTCACTAATTATTCATTTTTCCTGTTATTGTTTGAAATTTAATATATATTTCTCATTAATACAGAAATAAAACCATTTAATGAGTTCCCATGAGTTAAAATCAACATTATATACAGTTATATACTATTATCGCTAAAATTAAATTAATTATTTAAATAAATAGAAATATGAGAAAACGATATGACTTTTGAAATTTATTCTTTGAATTTTGTGGCAAATTCTGCATTTATTTACAGTTACTTTTGTATTTTATTTGTATTTCAATTAATAATGCATTTATATATTCAGTTCAATGGTATGTTTATAAATTATTTCTAAATAAAGTTTATTGAATTAAAAGTAACCAAAATATTGATAAATTTAAAATTAAAAATACTTTAAATAGTCTTCACTGTAACTGAAAGTCGTGTTTATCATGTGTTCAATACATGTCTTGTTTATAAATTTAAATTAAACTCTATTTAATATATAATTAAATATTAATTTCCCATAAACTGATTCACAAAACCACTATTAATGCTAATTAAATATCCGGTAAGAAAACAATATATTTTAATATTAATAATAATAAATTCAATTTAGTTATAAAATTGTAGATTAATTTTTCTAAATTCTTGTTTTAGAAATTTTTTATCATAAATTCAATAAATCTGTTAATTCAATAATACAGAATTAATTAATTAATAATTATATAAAAATTTACAAAATATAAAAAGAAAAGTTCATTTAAAAAGTAGTTTTTATTAAAACAATTTAATAAATATAAAGATTGGTATTTAATCTAATTATTAAAAATATATTCACTTTAAAAAGCATTAGAAAGTGTCGAGTATTGAGCGACAGATTTTTTGTCCGACACTTCTTTGGTATTTATGGGCAAAGTCTCAGATTGTGTCCGCCGGACGACAAACAAATAAACGGCGCAAACGGTTAACACCAATGCTATCACAAACACAATTGAAATGAACGCATAAATCAGTAAATTACTATTAGACTCTTCGCGCGAACCCAACGATTGTGTAGTAATGAGAGCACCGGTTGTTGTAGTCATAAGACTCGTTGTAGTCACAGATTCTGTAGTTTGGGGTTTACTAGTGGTGGGCGCAGCCGTCGGTATAGCCGTTGGGTTCACTACTGGTTTAGGTGTTGACCGAATCGGACACTTGAAATACTCGGCCAACAATCGTTTGTCGCACTTGCGTTCGGACCACTTCACCAAACAATAGTGTTTTTCAAAGATAATCATCACATTGTCGTCGGTGTCGGTCTCGACCGCCGCTTCAATCTTCTCATTCACACCAATCACGTCAATCATTGGTCTCTTGAGAGGCGCCGCCGAAAGGTTTGTCCAACTTTTGAAACTCAAAGTATAGACTTCTGTGTCCGCAAAGAAATGTGTCTCAAATGTGATCCGATTGGCGACCGCGGCGTCGATTCGCTGCACATTTGTCGGGAAATTGAAAGCACTTATCGGACCACTCAATGGCTTCAGTCTATAGGGAACGCCTTCGCTGTAACCATAACTTCGGTATAGATTTTCACTCAAATAGTAGTGAAAAATATAATAGTTTTGATCTTTGAATAAAAAGGCCAATAAAGCCATTCTTCTGGTGTTGCGATCGCTCACAATAACGGCATTCAAATCTATGGTCACATGAAATGCGGCGTCAATTGGTGTGAAGACTGCAGTCGTGAACAGATCTGTCAGTGGTTTTGGACCAATCATTGTCTGGACAGCGGATCCGTTAAACTGCCAATAGTTTGATTTGTTTGTAAAAGTCGTTATTTTCTCGTAATTGAGCGCTGAATCGATGGTAATGTCTGAACACAAGTCGCTCTTAATTACATGAATCAGATTAAACACAATCATTGATACGATTATCAAATTCATATCAAATGTAATCATTTTGTGATAATTTGTTTTTACTTCAGATATTCTTTGAATTATCAATTCAAGAGTTACAGCAATCAGTAGTTAACAGTTTAAATCAATTGTATTTTAAACTGTAATTATTTGAAAAATACTTTAAAATTCAATAAAACAATATTTAAATATTATTTCTCGCGATAATTAAAAGTATTCAATTAAAACTATGAATAATTAAAAGTAATTTAAATTAAATTAAAAAGTGACAAAATAACAAATTATAATGGATTCAGAATTCATTCAAATTTGTGTCACTTTAATGAGCGATGAATTCATGAGATTAGAGACAACCGAAGAGAAGATCAGATATTTTATGCAAAAAACAGATTTGTTTGAAAAGGTTTTCAAAGATTTAGTTAAGAAAAGTGAAGACTTTCGACACAACCATAAAAAGTCGTTAATAAGTGGTAAACAATATCTGGAAGAAGGGAACCAACTCTACAGCCAAAGAGAGTACGAATTGGCTCTGAATTTGTATTCAAAAGTAATGAAATGATTGAAATGTTTTTAAATTTATTGATATTTAAATTATTAAATTTGTTTTCTATTGAAAGGCAATTATGAATATCCCGTATCCGTCGGAGTCGGGCACTAATGAGCTTTCAATCGCCTATAGTTTGCGTTCAAATGCTTTTTATAAACTCAAACAATACTCGAGTGCTCTCTTCGACGCCAACTGTGCTCTCGATTTATTGCCGACAATTGGTATGAAAATACGAGCCATTGATTGCTTCGTCTATTTGGACAGATATTCAGAGGCGCGACAACTGATCGATGAATTGCTTCAAAACCAATTGAATTCACAAGAAGTTAAGTCTCAAATCAATCGACTAAAAGAACTCAAACTAAGAATATCTGATCCGTGTTTTGATGAAAAAGAGGCCACAAATACGGCTAAAACAAAAAAACCTAAAATCTCAGCAGAATTTATGTCCAAAACTATAGACACATTTGATTGTGAAGTGAAAGGTCGCGGATATTACACCAAAAATATGATCAAATTGGGATCCGTTTTGATAAGAGAGCGAACGTTTGTGTCGAGTCTTAACGCCGAGAGTTTGACCGACTATTGCATCGAATGTTTGGCAAAAGTTGGCAATCAGTTCATTGCGTGCAAAGTCTGCAATGAAGTGGTGTTTTGCAGTCAGAAGTGTCTCAACAACACATCCCATCGCAAAGAGTGCACAATAACTGGTCTATTGAGACAATAATGGCAAAAGTTGGCAATCAGTTCATTGCGTGCAAAGTCTGCAATGAAGTGGTGTTTTGCAGTCAGAAGTGTCTCAACAACACATCCCATCGCAAAGAGTGCACAATAACTGGTCTATTGAGACAATACGGCTCGTATACGAGTTTGGTCTACAAAATGATTGCCGGCGTCGGTGTCGACAAAGCGTTGGATCTGTTCAATGGATGTCACGATATGAGCGAAGAGTACGACCCGTTTGTCCGCAAATATCACGAGTTTTCGCAATTTCAAGACCACAGCAATAATCGCAACCAATTGTGCGAAGCGTTTGATATCGTGATTGGCGTCAAAGTGTGTCTATTATTGTATTTCATGAAACTCTACGAATTGGACGCAAAGCACCCGAACCGGCAATTTGTCGATCTCTGCCTTCTGATCATTAGTCACATCCGGAAAGTGCTCATCAATTATTTTGGTGTCAAACAAGTGGTGGCCGACGGCTGTGCGACCGCACGGGTGGCCGATGTGTTGCTGTTGAGGGGAACGCTGTTTAACCACAGCTGTGCGCCAAACATGATGTGGATCTTCCGGAACCAAACCATGCATTTCGGTGCCATTCGTCACATCGATAGCGGCGAAGAGTTGACCGTCACTTACGGTCCCAGACGTGGTGTCGACAGTCTTCCTGAGCGACAGAAAACGCTTTTCACTAAATATTACTTTAAATGCAATTGTTTTGGTTGTCTGGAGGACGCGAAAGCCGTGTCAGCCCTAACACAATCATTGATACGATTATCAAATTTATATCAAATTTAATCATTTTGTGATAATTTATTTATACTTCAGATAATCTTTGAATTATCAAAAGTTATAGCAATCAGTAGTTAACAGTTGAACTCAATTGTAATTTAAAATTTGTGTGAATTATAAGTCTATAATGATATGTGATTTTAACAATACCTTAAAATTCAATAAAACAATATTTAAATATTATTTCACGCGATAATTAAAAATCATTTAAATTTAATTAAAAAGTGATAAAATAACAAATTATAATGGATTCAGAATTCATTCAGATTTGTGTCACTTTAATGAGCGATGAATTCATGAGATTAGAGACAACCGAAGAGAAGATCAGATATTTTATGCAAAAAACAATTGTTAATAGTTTACTGTTGGGCAAAGTATTTTTACAATAAAAATTTATACACAATAAGAGCTGAAGACCTGACGTTGAATTCCTCCTAGGTTAATCTAGTATATTATTGTAATTTATTATAAATTAATAGAAAATAACAATTGTTAATAGTTTACTGTTGGGCAAAGTATTTTTACAATAAAAATTTATACACAATAAGAGCTGAAGACCTGACGTTGAATTCCTCCTAGGTTAATCTAGTATATTATAGTAATTTATTATTTAATTAATAGAAAATAACAATTGTTAATAGTTTACTGTTGGGCAAAGTATTTTTACAATAAAAATTTATACACAATAAGAGCTGAAGACCTGACGTTGAATTCCTCCTAGGTTAATCTAGTATATTATTGTAATTTATTATTAATTTAATAAAAAATAACAATTGTTAATAGTTCACTGTCGGGCATAGTATTTTTACAATAAAAATTTATACACAATAAGAGCTGAAGACGTGACTTTGATTTCAACCTAAGTAAATCTAGTTAATTATGGTCAATTATTGGTAATAACTACTTTTTATAATTTATTGTTGAATAAAGTATTTTTACAAAATAATATTAATGTAAAGCGAATGTGGGCAAATAATGAATAGTTTGTACGAACACAATTTGTACGACAAAACGATTTTATTTACAGATAGTGTACAAAAGGTCTTATAGTTAACGACAAGAGTGTGAGTTCTGCCGGAGTTACACAAAGATGTTCACTGAACGGGTGTCAGGCGTGTACTGATGGATGCGAGCTCTCGATGTCTCGATTGTATGACTTTGGGCGGGAATGCTTGTGCTCATGCGCGCGATATACAGCTTTATTGATGACGATAGAGGAAATTCACTTCCTTCTCAAATGAAACTTGTGACGGAAATAGAGTTCGCGTGCACTTTCGGAACCTGCACGAGCCGTCAAACGGTAGTTAGCTACCAAAATCTGGGAGGACGAGTTTTACCATCGGATGCGTTAAGAGGTTGTAGCGAAGATCAATAGTTTAGTTATGAATCGTTATATATTTGTGTACTGTACGCATGATACACCAAATCGTCATATGGGTGTTAGAGGCAGCTGAAATCGGCGTGTTTTGTATGTGTTTACAGTTAATGTTTTATGTGAGATAATTTTGTATAAGACATAGAAGTGGTTATCGGCAATTGTGGTCTGAATTGGGAATACATTGTTTGGTTTGTATGCGGAAATTGTGGTTAAAACTTGATGCGAAGTGCTTCGATAGCAATGTTTGTTTTGAAGCTTAGCACTGCGATAATAGTGTCAAGAATTAAAAAAAGGGGGCAAAAATTTATATTTTGGAGTTAAAGATATTAAACAATGATAAGGATAGGGAAAGTGATTGTCTTATAAATATTCCTCTGGATGTGCTGGGATTGAAGACGTTTTGTTCTACAAAATAACAGCTGAAATGTGATTTAGTAGTAACTTAAACTGAAATCTATTTGGAGTTATTTGAAAGTACTTATATTTTATTCTCATTTTACTCTCAACTAAATAACGAACTTACATTATTAAGGGGGAGGGGGCCGAAGGATCCTATAAACCACATTATTCGTACTGAATTGTGGGTAGGACTACGGTGTTTATGGGAGGAAGGGCTGAGGTTAAGATTGTATAGAATAGATATGTTGCGAATGCGAGTCAAAGTCAATACAGAGGACACAAAGTATGGAAAGTGTCAAGTTTTAGTAGTATTTTAATGTTTAAGTTGTTTAATAATTTTTATGGTATTTTCCCTAATGTTTTATTATTGTATAAATCCCTAACCTTTAGTCACAAACCTGTTTATAAGCCCTGCTTTTGTGTGCTATTGTAGTCGTTAGACAACTACATGATTTGCATATGAGTAATCAACCTTGTTAACATCCTGTAAACATGTTATATAAGCTCATTGAAGCAACAATGTATAAGCATTCTGGATCCAGTACTCACCACGATTAAATCTATTTTATATTTAATAAAGTTACAATTCATACAAACTACTGAGTAATTAATTAAACTCATTAGAGTGGCCTTTGGCCACTCTACACTATCACTTTAGTCTCGGTTTGCATTTCGCATAATAAACATTGTTTTATTGAACAATTTTGTGTCGTCTCTCAAGACCCCGCGTCGGCATCGTGTAGACGGATCCGGAGGAGCACTCCGTTGACTCCGTGCGTGAGTACACCCACAGAGAGCATCTGCGGCCACCGCCCAACACGTCGCGTCGGCATTGCCCGCCAACACGTGTCGATACCGCCGCTTCCGGAAGAGATATGCCCTCACCGGTAGGTCAGCCGTACTCCGTTGTGGGCCCTGACCTGAGCGACGCAGAGAGGATCTGCTGCGGTGAGGATCCGCCCCATCTCAGGACCAGTGAGAGCCCAGCGCGGGGTCTCTCACGTCGTATCGTTGCGCGCCCCACATCTCAGGCCACCCATTATTGTCCCCCAATGATGGCCGCCAACCGACTCAACCACAGGACTTAAGACCCGGCACTTAAAACATCAATCGTCGGATTTCACGTTTTCCAATCACTTCTAACATTATAAATAGTATTTTAGTCATATATAATGTGCACTAATATGAGTTGGGGTTTAATAAAGTTGTGATTCAGTTATATTAAACACAAATGATTTACTCTTTAAAATCATTCACTTATATAGAGAGAGCAGGCGATGCTTAGTTTAATAGCAAGGAGTAGTAGACTATTTTTACAGTAAGGCATAATTGTTGTTTTAACCAAGTGAATTAATCACTATTAACGTATTATTTATTAATTTCTGATACCCTTAACTAAAAATATATGACTAAAATAGGTAACCCCAACTAATTTTAATATAACATGATCTGTGAATAATAGGTTTGAATGCACTATGACAGTATAAATTACATTACATTGAATGTATCGTTCGTACTCTCAATGTACTCTCCTACTACAACTTGTTTAATAGTAACCACAATAATGTATTATCATTTATTAGAAATAAAAGTTCTGCCGATTCCTAACCTAAACTGTTTATATTTTAGGTTTAAAATTTAAAACCCCCAGTGTAAAACAAATCTTTGTCGCAGTCACTCAATGCGAGCTTTGTCTAGCCTGATCTAGCATGATCGGTTCACATTCCGTGTCTGGGGATAAGACTTTTAACCGCATAAATAGGTTGTATAGGTAAATGCAATTCCCTATTTATAACAAATATTTTTAATTTTATAAATAATTTAAATGTATGATTTAGCAATTCTTATAATTTTATTTTAAAAACCAAAATAAATATCAATTCGTATTTTTACACATTTAATACATTTAGCAATAATTAATGTCTTAAACGAAGACATAGTTTAAGACAGAATTAATGTACTGTAAATAAAAGTGATTATCAAATCAAAATACGGAACAAAATTGTATTAAATATTCCGTTAATTTCTAAATTATAAATCTGAGAATAAGTTTCTTAAGATAATAAGCAATCTTTGTAATTAAATTAATCATTAAATTGTTTATTTTTATAAAATACATTAATAGGAATATATGACCAAAAAATGCAATTTCCTATTTCTCTCAATCTATTGACACAAAGAATGCAATAACTTTTGGTCAAATAAAGTAGACATTTGCGTGACTCTCAGCTTAAGATGAATCCAGTTCTTGAGCACAGAAAATACATATATTTTTCCGCTAATTATCTGTTTTGCAACTTCTAGTGCTGACCAGAACTTTAAGATATAGTTTAATAATCCAATCGCACATACATTTCGTGTCAAATAATAGTTAAAATTGATATTTCGATATAATTCTTGCGATCACTTGTTGTGCATCTGATAGTTAAGTCAAGAAAGTATATCAAAAAAGTTGATAAAAACTCTAAACGATAGAAAACTGGCGATCATTTGACGATTGTTTCTCAAAGCTTAAAGTATTGCATAACTTATTGTCTAAAATAAAAGTCTGGACACAAATGTCTGGACAATTGCTATTTTCGGCCTCTATTCTAACGGTCGGTCTTCTATTGGCCGGCAATCACTTTACGGCCACTTTAAGCGATACCACACCTAATGTGACTCTCTTTCCTCCGCGTCGGACAACGGATCTGATTGTGTCGGACGTCAACGATGTGACCATATTCTTAATAATGGCACAGCAGGCAGAGCTGCCCGTCTTACTTTAAGCGATACCACACCTAATGTGACTCTCTTTCCTCCGCGTCGGACAACGGATCTGATTGTGTCGGACGTCAACGATGTGACCATATTCTTAATAATGGCACAGCAGGCAGAGCTGCCCGTCTTCTACGAAGTGGTCAAACCTGCCCTCTCGTTGGCCATCGATAGGGCGCGCATTCTTTACCCAAACTTGAGGTTTCATTTGGTGGCCCGAAAAGACGAGAACCCGTGCGTCCATAACGTTGCCGGCGCTCTCGCGGCCGAAGAGTTTTATCTGCGAAAAGTGGACGTAATCGTAGGCCCGGCGTGCAGTCTAGCGCTGGACCCGGTGGCCAGAATGGCCTCGTATTGGAATATTCCCATCTTTACCGGCGGTGGTATTGGCGTCGAGTTCGCGAAGAAACAGACCTACACTTCGTTGACACGAATGGCCTTTTCGTTGGGTATGACTTCAATTGCACTGCACTTCACACACCATATTATAAGCTCACTAAATTAGCGATTGTTTTAATTTATTTATTTAAATGTATATTAAATAAAATATTCTTGATATGAATGCTAAATGACATAAAATTATTATATATTTGATTATAGTCATAATCGGATTAAAATAATATCGAAATATATTATCCATTGAACTCACATAATAAACAATCAATTTATATATTACTTAAAGTAAATTATTAATAGAGAAAGAGTTTTTAAAAAATATATATGTTTAACTGAAATGTCTGACAAACTTTGCATAATTTAATGAATTTAATGTTTAAAAAACTCTTGTCTAACAAATGTAAGAAATGGAAGAATCGCTATAACTATAGTATAACACAATTGTCTAATACTATGGAAAGAATATGTGTAACAGAATTGTCATTAATTGCTATCTCGCAGACCGTGTGTCGCACTTCTTGGTGAAAGTGATCCGTGAGAACGACTGGCATCACGTGTCGCTCATTGTGGACGAGACAGAAATGTCCAACACTTTGATTAAAGTCAGTCTCCAAGCGGTGTTCAAAGAGATAGAGTTCGGACACGAAATCAATTTAGATATTCAGACGTTTACCAGAAGAGACAACTCGACCGTCAATTACCAGAAGATACTCAAACAGTCGGCCCGAGCGGCCAGAGGTATGTCATATGATATGCAGATATGAGTCAAATTCACAACATATAACAAATCCAAAATCAAAACTATTATTTTTCAATTCCTATCAGTGTTTATATTGATATCGACGGGAGAACTGGTGAGGCATTTGTTGCTGGAGGCGTACGAACTGGGAATGAATAACGGAGAGTACGCCTTCTTCGGGGTAGAGCTGGTGAAGAGTACGGGCACTTCGGGTGACTTTTCGTGGTACCAGTCGGGGGACAAACGGAACAAACAGGCGCGAGAGATGTACGAGTCTTTGATGATGGTGATGGTACGCGTGCCCACGTCTCCCGAGTACGCCACCTTCACACACAAAGTGACCCAAATGGCCGTGGATGAGTTTGGCGGCAAGACTATCATCGAACAGGTTTTTTACACTAATAAACCCTGTATTCTGACAGAGAATATATGAAAGCCTTTGAATTTTTGCTATTAAATGCAAATTTTAATTGAATTCTAGATTTGGTTAAAATCAACTGTTTATTTAACTTAACAGATGAGGCTTAGGGTGTAATTATAGGATACCATTATTTAACACATACTATCTCTTCTACTTTATAAAAAACCGATTGATTTTTAGACAACTTCTGAGACGAAAAGTCTAAAATTCAACAAAATTCAAAACCGTTTTCAGGTAAACCCAATTGTGGCCGCATTTTACGACTGCATTTTGATGTACGCCTGGGCTTACAATAAAACACTGGCCGTCGGCGGCGACCCGCGTGACGGCCGAACTCTGGCCCGTCGGCTGTGGGACAATACATTTAAAGATGGTTAAAAATTTTATAGCTTCCCAATGCAAAAAAATGACCATGATCACTGTCGGACAGTTATATGCTAATGCGTGATAAACGTTTTATTCTGTTTTCCCGACTCATAAGCAGGCCTTACGGGTGACATCAGTATCAATGAAAACGGCGATCGAGAGGCCGACTACACGCTCAACGACTTGGACCCCGAGACCGGTATTATGAGACCAGTGGCCACGTATTACGGCGCCCGACGCTTATATGAGAAGATACAGGGTTTTGAGGTGGTGTGGCCCGGGGGCAAAAAGACTGCCCCACCAGATGTGCCCTATTGTGGATTCACTGGTGACGCCCCTCATTGTGTAGTGAAGGGTAAGTTTTTGTCATTGAAATGGTCAACGAAGAGTTTATCAAGTTTTCACATTTATTTGTATTGATATTATGATTGGAAATATTGCAGTATATTTCCAATATTATACTATATGCAAAATATATCATGATTCATTTTGATAATGTTTTACTTTGCTATTCAATATCTAATTAAATTATCTATTTATCAATGTTTAAAATGATTTTAATTTTGACAAATGTTCAAAAATGCTAATTAAGTTACAGTACATTACAAACAGTAATGGATAGACTGTATATAATGAAAATATAATTTGAAATATATTTAAGTTAATTCACAGTATTGTATGATTCGGTATTTGATTTTCTCTGTAAAGTCGGTCTTCTCTGAGACGATATTTAGTTTAGAAAATCAAAATCAATGCATTAAATATGCTTTATATAATAATTATTGATACGAAAGCTCTGTGCCAACAATTGTGTTGCTTTTTGTCGCAACATTTTGAAAAATATCTGCGTAACCGTGGTGATTTAAAGTCACTTTTACTATCCTTTCTCACAGATCCCTTTCCAATTTGGGCCACAATATTGATTATATTCTTCTGCATTACAATTATTGGATTTATTGTCACTTTCTTTGTGTCCAAGAAAATGAAATACGAGGCCGATTTGGCCGATCTTTGGTGGAAAGTGTGTTACGATGGTTAGCATACAGACCATCATCACTACTATTTACTACTATTAATTGATTCTCATTTGCAGACATCATATTCCCGGAACATGTGATCAAAAG
>CAJPIZ010003157.1:0-12257 GCA_905368565.1 Medioppia subpectinata
TCTCTCTCTCTCTCTCTCTCTCTCTCTCTCTCTCCACTCAGTTCACACAAATTGCTCTACACTTTATGTGTTGAATTAAAATACATGACATAACAGTGAATAACAAAAAATATAGTGAAGTATTTCTGCCACTGTTTTTCTGAACAAAAATATCATAAAAATAATAATAATAAATGAAAGTCAGGTCTTGGATGAAGTGGTGGTTCACACAAACGGCACAAATAAATGCCAAAATTATAATACAAAATACGATTTTTTGTATGCATTTCTCGCTTCCCATTCACTCTAATAACAATCATAAAGTTATGCCAATATAACAGATCTCGTCTTAGATCACACAAAAACATCACAGGTTTATATATACAATATTTTACTTTGTTATATATTAAACAGTATTATATACGTATATTTCATGTATAAATGTATGAATATATTTATAAATATGAACAGAATTTACCACAATTTTTTAGGGCACTATAGTAAACGAAAAACCAGTTTCCGATTGATATTATAACCGAACCGAACGTAACAACAAGTTTTGTTTTGTGAAGTTATATAATATATACTGAATATACAGTATAGATATGTTGATGATGTAAATCAGAATAGTTTTTGTAAATATAAATCAACTTTTTTCTCAGTCTGCTCTTTAACTATAAATATTATGTACAATATTAAGTGAATACAAGCTCTAAATAACTAATACAAAACAACAGTGTAATTGATTTACATCTCATCTCTTCATCACTACTAATACCCGGCGAAAGAGAATCGGCTCTTAATATAAGAGAAACATATAAACTGAACTTTTCTGTTGATTTGTGACTTCACTTTAAGACACAAGAATAGCGACAAGAAATGTCATACATAACTTACATGATATATGCCGTAAAATATAAGTTACTTATGATGATGGTAATACTTTGAAATTCAAATTGTTTGGCGAACAACAGTCACTAATAGCCATAACCATTGAAAAACAGCGATTATATTATTGTAAAAATTAACTTTTCTTAAATGCCTTTTAATCAATGCTTTTTTCCATACGATTCTGTGAATAGTCTCATAAATTACATGTATATTTGATATTGTATTTGGACTTTTTATTTATCGCAATAATAATAATACAAACAACGAAACAGAAAATCACACGAAAAATGAAGCCAAAAGCCATTATTAGACAATTTTTGCTGAAAACTATTTGTTTGAATAGTTAGTGAGTGAGAGACAGACACACAGGACTTGTCTCTCAATATTATATAATAATATCTTCGCTGAGAAATTCATTTGTCGGATAAAAATTAACGTTTATTTCTATTCATCACGTATTTGTAAATTTATGATTATTTTTATATTTGATTTTTGTTTTGTGAACAAATATTTGAATCTCTGAACACTTTTTGTTTGTTATGTCCCGAGAATTGAATTCTTTCAGTACTTCTCTCTCGCCATCCATTCATTCATTATATTTATTGGTTTTTTCATAAAAATATTTTTTTGTTCAAACCTTTAAATCATTTAAATATGAATTATTTTTTCTGTGTTTTGAATAAATTCTTAAAAAAATATCATTTGATTCTCTCGTTTGCATTCATTATAATATAAATCATATGTGAACTGAACTCACACTCAAACAAACCACACAACAAAAATTATAACTATAATAATAAATAAATAAATTTATAATAAGCATCATGTTTAATAACATGAATACAAATAATGCTAATTACTATGTTTTATTCAAACATATGGTATAAATCGTATTTAATATATATCAAGCATCACATTATATTCATATATGGGCTTTGAATTCATTAAATATATAATTTCTTATTTTACGAAATAAATTATCAAAAATTATTTATATCATTGAAAATAGTATAGAAGAGCACATAATTCTCCGGTAAAGCACTTAAAAATGGCATATATTTTATGTGTAATTTAAGTGTAGGTTATGTGAGATTAACATATTTTAAAAGTCAATCTTATAATCTGTATATAATATCCTTACTGTTAAAAACAATGACAAAATATGGGCTAATAATGTATCGCATAAATTAATCCATCGTTTTGTACACTATAACAAGAGTTCACTGTAAATAATAAGGAGTTTGTGAGTTAATCATGTTATTCACGACTGGATTCAAAAAATCTATCATTTAATCCATTAGTGGTTTTGTAGTGTAATTATAAAACACAAGAAAACCTTTTCAAGAGAATCGGGAAAATGAGATTCAATTACAAGAAATGATTTTTTACTCAAATTTTTGTTCAAAGAGAAGAAAAAGAGAGAAAAACAAAACATTTTTCGTTTCAGACATTATGTGTTAATGACTGCAAATCATTATCTATAAAATATCAAAGAAATGTATGATTTTTGTTATTTATTGTATTATTAGTTTATATAATATCACATGCAATGAAAGATTATGAGAAATTCTTGAGACAACTCTCAATAACGGAATTCAAAGAACAAAAATCTAAATAAAAGGACATGTATTTTGCTTATTGGCAATCCTAACGAGTATTTTCAATCAATATTATGTCCGAAATTGTGTTTAATATATGCATAGTGTGTGTCGATTGAGGAAAACAAGTGTTCAAAATGCATGTACTGTTAAATGCGAAAAGAAACAAAATTTACAAAAAAGTTACTTATCATTTCCTATCGCTAGTAGTGTTAGTGTGTTTTGTATGCATAGAAAAAATATTACGGTAAATATTTCCCTATAATATACGATATTTAATTGAGTCATTAGATTGTAATTTATACCCAAAATAAATTTTCAATCAATTGAACGGCACATATCATAACCTCGTGTTATCTAATGTGAAATTAAGTACATTTTTCACGGTTTCATTTGCCTATAATTTTTTGTTGTTCGTTGAGTTGTATAGTTTTTTAGGTGATATGCAATGTGTTATTGAAATATATATTATGTATTATACATGTTATATAACCAATCAATTGGCAGATTAAGATTGAGAGCTGATATAAGTATATAGAAATTGAAGCACCACTTGAGGCACAAAACCCGGTAATACCTCAATATAACGGCTATTAATTTAGTATTAAATCTGATGAGAAATTGATTGAAAAACAATCAATGGGTTTGTGTTTTGCACATTTGATTGCTATGATTGGCATCAAATCATTATTGCATTACATTTTCAAATATTAATAATATATTTTAAATTTATTATTACTTTTTATTTAAATAAAGTGAAGAAGAAAAAGGCAAATAAGAAAGAAGAAAATGTTGAAAATGTATTTTTAATTAATTATGTCTGTAAATCAAATCACATTATTTAAAACATTTATTGATCAGTGATATTATACGCGCTTCAATGCGAACCTATTATATAATAGTTTAAAATTATTAATCCATAAAATCAATAATATTTTTTCTCTTTTAACACTCATTTACTTCACATCATTTGAAACATCGCTTAACGCTTGAAGCGATTGAACGGGTGTTTGAAATATAATTTTTAATTAGTTTTACGTTAAATAATGTTTCCGACAAATGATTTTTTTCCTATTTAAGAAGTTATAAACCTATTTCTCTACTATATTATTAAAAAATGGATTTAATTATATTAAAAAACACACCATTTCTTGTTATCGGCTATAATTAAGTTACAATAAATCTTAGCTTTAATTAATGAAATACTAGCACTGCTTTTCTCGGCCACTAATTTGATGTATTATTTATTTAACGACATTTGATTTGCTCGCATACCAGCGCTGTTCACATCATGTAATCATGTTATTTAGTACTCATTAACATATATAATGAAAATATCACAGTTTTAATAACACTCTATCTGTTATTACAGGTAAATAAATCGCTTTTTTATGTAATATTTTTGCTGCCATTGAGATATTTGTGGTTAAATAACTGTTTTATATTAAGTTAATTGTGAATAAATTTGTGGCAAATGATACCATTTGGTGTCCCTTCGATATAACACATACAAAACACCATAATATGATTGATCAACAAAATAAAACTCTAGGCTAAATAAAACACTTTTCAGACTAAATAATTGTCTTTTAAAACAAATATATTATAAGTTTTGCATTTATTATAACTTTTTATTATTTTTAAGAGAAAAATATGTGTTTAGCAGAAAATAGTGCCAAAAATATCGTGAGATTTGATTTGAAGATAATTCAGATTGACTTGTATTAGGAAAACAAAGCAAATGACTGATAAACATTCAGTATATTATATAAGGTAATACATTACTCGTCTATTATCTTAAATAATAATTTATTTATCGTATCAATGCATGGTGAGATAGTAAAGTAAATACAATTATCAAGATCTACCAATATTTAGCATATAATTTAATTTCGCAAAAAAACAAAAAACAATTTACAAAGAATTTCTAAATGAATAACATTTACAAAATGCAAAATTATTTACGCAAAAAAACATTTCATTTCGACATTCAATAGACTCTATTGAAGAATGTATTGAATATAAAACTTACAAAACGTGAAATTGTAGTCAAAAAATTCAGTGAACTTTCTCTTCTCATTAGCAAAACTGTCACATAAACTAATAATTAGTTTCTTTAAAATGCATTTTAAAATATAATTATTAGTATTAAAAGTTGTAGAGATATTTAGATATCTTATACGTGCGCTTCGATGCCAACAAAAAACATATCTTTAACGTAATGTAGTTTAAAATTGAGTTGAATGAAAATTTAAATCATAAAACAACAATTTTTGTTTAAAAATACACTTTATTTGCTGCTAATGTATTGAAGTTTTTACTATATATTTTGAATGCCATACTATTAAGAAAGGGTTAACCTTTTTATTATAGTTACAAATATAAAATATATTTTATATATTTTGTAAAATGCATTCAATAATAAATATTCTATAAATAAATTAAGTGCTAATGTTTTGGTTAAGTCGTCCCCAAAAAAGGTTCATAAAGTTATCAGAAAGAAAGAAAGAAAGAAAGAGAGAGAGAGAGAGAAAGAGAGAAAGAAAGAAAGAAAGAGAGAGAGAGAGAGAGAAAGGGGGCTGAAACTGTTATTAATATGGTCTAGTATAAATTGAAATAATTGGAAATATTGTTGCTCTCGACGGATGGACGACGTATAAGGCGTTGTTCACAAAGTACGTTTGCACTTTTTTATAAAATCTAGACCCCCTCCCCCCTTATGTTTGCACTTGTTCGCATGTAGTCATTAAAAAAATGTACGTTTGCATGTCCCTATTACCCCCTCCCCCCCTTAAGAAAACTATTTCTATTCAAAAGTCATATATTTATTCAAAATTTGTTATCACTAGAGCAGAGATTATTCGGGAGTAAAAACAACCAAAATCGGTCGGGAACCGGGAGTAAAACAGTCAAATTCGGGAAAATTCGGGAATTAACTTTTATTCAATTCAAACACAATAATTATACATTAGAATCATTTAAAAATGAATTATATTTGACAATAACATGATATTTGAGGTTTTCTTCTGTAAATGAATGCCTTCTATCTGTAAGAATATTCTTATATTGAGAGAACGAACGCTCGACATCGACGGACACAATCGGTGCATATTTTGTTAGACATCTTATCTCAAAATCTTGTGGATTACAAAACGATTCCAAGTCTTTGTTTTTCTTCAAACATTTGAGAAGTTTTTCTTTGGCAAAACCAGTCAATTGTTCTAATGAATTGTCTAATATTAATTTTTGTTCAAATAAAGTAAGTTTTGGATCCAATAATTTAGTAATTGATTCAATAAGAAATCCATAATTTGATATCTGAAACAATTCATCTAAAAATATTTTATCATTAATTAATGATTTTAAATTTTGTGTTGAAATTTGAGTCGCATCTATTTTCAATGCATTTACAAATACTTTGATTTGAGAATAATGTTTCCTATAAAACAAAGCCGTTTCCATCCATGTTCTCCATCTTGTAATAACAGGATTTGGTGGTAATGGAAGTCCTGTTGTTTCTCTGTATAAAAATTCTTTAGATTTAGAATTTAATAAACATTTCTTCATTGAAGAAATGAACAGATTTAATGATGGCATTGTGTCTTGAATTTTGCGACACACTCGATCCAATGCGTGAACAATACATGTGAGCCATATTTGTATAAATTGCCTTTAAATTAGTTCCCGCTCTTCGCATATAACTGGCGGCGTCGGTGACAATTAATAATACTTTTTTAAATTGAATTTCTTTGGGCCATAATAATTGACAAGCATTGAAAAATGCCGTCTGTATTGTCTCATGTTTTGTATTGTCAATAAACATCATATCCAAAAGCATTGGTTTACTGTATTCACCATTAAAAACACCGACTAATATATTAAACACTTTTCGGCCACAATTATCTTGGGTTTCATCTAATATGAAATATACGTGATTTTCGCCAACACTAGCCCTAATTTTGTCCATAATGTTATTGTAAATTATTTTTTGTTTGTTTCGAAGAGTTGTAACATTTGGAACAGTTCTTTGAGTAAACTCTTCGAGAAATCCTTTGAATGGCGTTGACATTACTTTATGCAAAGGTATATTAGATTGAGTTAAAGCTTCTGTCAAACGCATTGTATAATAATCTTCACGTGAATTCTTGTCCACGGCTTTGGTAAGAGATTCAGAAAGCAATTGTTGTCTTCTATTATCACCTTTTTTTTTAATTACTTTGTTGTTGAGATGCAAACCACTGGCCACGTGTTCATCAATACGGCATTTGTAGTATTTTTCATTAACTTTAATAACTTTGACACAAATCATACAAAAAACACTTTCATTTTCGACTTTTAAATCATTATTTGATTTTAAATACTGATTTAGTTTAAATTTTAAATTAGTCTTATCTTTAGGCATTTTAATGAATCAATGAAAGCAAAAACACAATTGAAATGTAAAACTGAAATGATATGAATGGTCACAAGTTGTGAGTTTAGAGTTAATATAATCCTTTTATCACATGTTATTTGAACAGGTTTTGGTATTCAGTTGGCATTTTATTACGATTTTAAGTTAAAAATAAATATATTAAATTTATTTATTTTCAAAAAGTTTGATTTTCTCGATTATTTATAAAAAAAATTGGCTTTTCGGGAATTTTTTCAAAATATGCCAAAATCGGGAATATTCTGAAAATATGCCAAAATCGTGAGTATTCGGGAAAATAAAAATGATATATTTTAACTCCATTATAACCTCCAAAACTAACTGGATGTTATTCCCGAACATTCTATTAACTAATTTTATTCGGGAATTTCCGAAATATCTCTGCTCTAGTTATCACTTTGAATAAAAGCTGCTATTAACAGGAAAAGTTGTTAAATAGAGTTGTTATCAAAAGATTAACAATGATAAAATTTAATCCCTTAAATTCATCAAATGATTTAAATGCGAACGTTCATAAAGTCTCTATACCCCCCCTCCCCCTCGTTCGCAAAAAGTTCGCTTTGGCCGACACTCCCTCCCCCCAAGTGCAAACGTACTTTGTGGACAAAGATTAATAGAAAACAAATCAGTGGACACTTCTCTAGTATTTAATTTACACATTAAAATGTCGTAGAAAACGGAATTATCATTAGATTTAAATCTATTTAACACTAGATTAAAGTCTTTATGATGAGTGATAGCAGTTTTATCAGTTGACCACTCGTTATGTTTGGCCAACACTTGCCGACACTCAGGCCTTTGTTGCCAATTAGGTGTTGACATTATTGCCAGAAATGTCTGGTATAGACATAGAATGTGTTCTTTGAATTCAGATTCTTTGCCTTTAAATGATTGCAAGCTTTAAATAAATAAATAAATAATTAGATATTAAAAGTATAAATAATTTTTACATTTTTGTACAATACTTACGACTGGAGATCAATAGAGAATAACTGTTCGCCGAATATAGAGAGGCTATAAATGTCTGATTTGTGGTTATATTTACCCGCATATACTTCGGGTGCGATATATCGTCGAGTGCCCACATCTTCCGTGTGGTCGCATAGGCTGGCAGTGAGTCCATCGGTGTTGTGATCGGTGGCCAAACCAAAGTCACACAGTTTTACACAACGAAGACCTGACTGTCGGTAAGTGTTGGCTAAATATAACGAGTGGTTAATTGATAAGACTATTCTAATTAATCACACGGACTTTAATGCAGTGTTAAATATCTTTAAAACTAATAATAATTCATTTTTCTATAACATATTATTGTGTGGGACGTAGACACTTGCTCGAACCCCACTTGCTCGAAACCCACAAGCTCGAAAGTCACTTGCTCGAAACCCATTTGCTCGAAACCCACTTGCTCGAAACCCACATGCTCGAAACCCACATGCTCGAAACCCACTTGCTCGAAACCCACGAGCTCGAAACCCACATGCTCAAAATTTTATAAATTTAATTATTAACGTAACAATTAATATAAAACATAATGATTTTTATATTAAGTACAAGAATATTCTTTTTACAATATAATATGATAATTAAACATCAAATAATTAATAAGTTAAGTAATTCTTCTTTCTTTTTTACAGAATAATATAGTTTTAATAAAATATTTTTCATGAGAGTGAATATTTATGCAATAAATTTAATATTAATAATATTTTATATTAATTTTAATGTCACTAATTACATTTATAAAATTTCGAGCATGTGGGTTTCGAGCAAGTGGGTTTCGAGCTCGTGGGTTTCGAGCAAGTGGGTTTCGAGCAAATGGGTTTCGAGCAAGTGGGTTTCGAGCAAGTGTCATACTCCCTTATTGTGTAAACTGAATGAGTATGTAAACAGTTGAGTCCAACTGTTCTGATACTCTTTAACATTGTTTGCCTATTTATAACAATAATACTCCTAATTACTCACACATATATTTAGCTATATTATGTACTATTAATAATAATAGTCTATTATAATTGGATTTATAATTAACTGGCTCATATTATAGTTACAATTAGCATAAACTTTCCATATAATAAACATGTTTACTATGCAACTGGTCGTTTATTACAGAGAGATTGCACTGTATTGTTTTGCATTAAACATAAATTAGCTTTACTTGTAATTATTGTTTTAAATTTATTGATTATTAATTCATTATAAATTAAAAATTTTAATAAATGTTAATTAATAACTAAAGTAAAATAGATATATTCCATCACAAATATCATAACAGCCATAGGAATGGCTGTCATATACGGACCCAACGCTATCTTAATTGCATTCAAATTAAACACACTATCAGTTTGTGTATCGGAAATGTGGGAAACATTTGTCAAACGACTCGACAAATCGTTTTTAAAGCCAGAGTCGGACCACAAATATAATAATCCCGTTTCGATCGATGTTTTCACACTATTTATAACAAAACAATTTGTGTATTAAAATATACACACCGAGACATAACTATTAACTAACAGTTAAAAACAAGAAGTAATATATAATAAATGAACTTTATACTAACATGTCGGCAAAATGTAATTCAATGTAGCTGTTATTTTTTGAAATAACATAACCCTCTATGTTCATGTTGATTTGTTCGCCCAGAACGTGCACGTAATTGCCGCCAGTGTTTAAATAGTCGGCGATTGGTTCAATAAATAATGATTCAGTGATTAGCACGTGAGTGCGCGCATCGCGCACGCGCGTAATTATTGACGGGTAACTATCTAGTAAACCGTTATATAGACTGCCAACCATATTATTTTGGCGCTCAACCCGGTTAAAAATTATTTGTCCTGATGATTTTGTCTTATTCTATGCAATGAATATAAATAATAATTGTTTTATTTTAACCTCAATTCAGCTATGGTTAATGTGGTTTATAACATCGTTTGGCTATGACATAGACTTAGCATTACCCATGTTATGCATATGCCATAGACTTAAGCTGTAATCTCATAAAAACCCATGTTGAAGCGTCCCCATGTTAAACTTATAAGAGCTCCCCCATGTTAAATTATTGCCATAGACTTGAGCTGTAATCTCATGTTAAATCCCATAGAGCGTAAAGGCGGGGGCCGAACGATCCTATAAACCACATTATTCATAGCTGAATTGTTGTTAGAAACTTATTTTTAGTTACAAATTACAATTGGACAGAATGGTTAACCCGAGTTAACCAGTTTCAAAAACAGTTTTAATTTTTAACCCAATGAGTCAAAAATATTTTTTAATTTAACCCGGGTTAACCTGAGTTAACAGTGAAACTTGAGTCAATATGTACAACATTACCATAGAGGTTTTTAAATTATTTAATTTACCTTTAATTTTAAATATTTTCTTCTATCTACTATAAATAGTATTGGCTTCAGATGTGGTCGCTCTACCAACTTATCAAATGTATCGATCGTTTCGATGGGATTTTGTATAGCAATCGATAAAATCATTTGCGAACAAATGTTTTGTAATATAAATTTTGCCATAAATAAAATACTTATAATTATGACATATCTATGCGACCAATATTTTACTCGAATAGCTATATAAATTATAACCATATCACAAAAAATTACAATAGTATAAAATATTTAATTAAAATTATAATTATTTTTATACCAGTCAAAAGATAAGCATTAAATGTGGTCCATAATTCATTAAAGACAATTTTGATTAGTGATGTTGGATAGTGGCTATTTACCGTATTGATCACAGTTAATATTCATGAAAAAGCGTAACTTATTTATACATTTTATTTTTTGTTGACTGATATCTAATTTCAATGGACAAAATCAATGAGCATAGTGCATACGTAATTACCATGAACATCCAAAACTAATTAAGCAATAATAAAAATTTTAAATTAAATAAATCAACATTATTTTAATAGATTTATTATCAATTAAATATGAGAACTAAAATATTTCTTACGTATTGATCAAAAATATGAAAAAATGCATAAAAATTATGAGAAACTGTTTGCGGATAATAACCACTCAATACCGCCATTGAGTTTAGTTTAAAAAATAATAGATTATATGGTTTGGGTGTCAATGGATTGAAAGGCATTGGACTAAAATTCAGATCCGGTTCCTGTCATGTAATTAATAATTATATGTAATTAGTAAATGTGATTTTGTTATAGTAAACATTTAATTAATAATTATAGACCTGATAATATACGTCGTGATCACGGGTTTCGTTAAATTTTGTCAATAATTGTAAATAATTTGTCACTGGGATTGCTCTTGATTAGTTAAATTGTATAGGTTATGCACAGTTTAATTAGATAGTAATAACAGTTTAGTTAACAATTATTTATACAAATAAGTGTTAGTAATTGTGAACAATACCCATATTGTGTCCGTTTTACGAGTTCGTAGAGTAGGAAATAATAATGTTTACAAATAAACTTTATTGTAGAGCCACTATTCTATTAGGAGAGAGAGAGAGAGAGAGAGCTAATTGTGCATCAATTAATATAATATAAATACAGCCAAAATCACTTACAAATCCTAACCACGTTGCCGTAAAGTTTCCACGGGGTATAAAATCCATATTAAATATATTGGGTGATTGCAATAATCCCATACTCTTGTTGCAAGGTTTATAGGGGGAATATTTGAACATGATTTATATATACTTGTGTACTTATAAATTATAATTTAGATAAAATTTAAATGATGATTTTGAATATAATACACTATTTTTTTATAAAACATAAATATTACTTTATAATGTTTTATATGTTCTCGTTAATATAGCCAAATATAACTAATATTTAATAAATTAATGTTTGTAAGGCAACTAAACTAAGAAATTAATTAGTTCATTTTAGATAAGTAAATATATTTAATAAAATACGAATAAACTAATTATATAATTATTTTACATTAATAAATTAATAAAATTAAATTAATACTGTATAGCAAACATAATTATTATATCTAATTAGAGTAAATGGCTTTTATATTCTTATAAAACTTAATATAATTAATATTATTATTTATGACAATTAGCAGTACATTAAAATAATCAAAATTTGCATTAACTGTACACTCTGTATGTCACGGAATTTTTATTTAGAATGAGGTTTGAAATTATTTTGAGTATATAATTAGTAGTCATGTAAAGTATAATATCCATAAAAATATCATTTAAATTCGGTATATAATGTGTTTATTGGAAGCAAAAATTAAATACTAGAGAAGTGTCCACTGATTTGCCCCTTACTATACGTCGTCCACCCGTCGAGAGCTATAATATTTTCAATTATTTCAATTTATATATAATTATATTTTTATTGTTTATAATGATTG
>CAJPIZ010003158.1:0-12257 GCA_905368565.1 Medioppia subpectinata
ACAGATGACAAAAGCGAGTTTAGCTGATTGTGAGGCATATATCAGTCGATACGAACCAAAGGATAGTGAAAATCCAGGCTATCTATCCATTAAAGGTTTATCTAACTATTTCTATGCGCTTTAAATTCTTGTAATTAATATAAGTTTTTTTTATGTTTAAAGGATTTTGCAATTTATTTAAATCAATAGATTTCAATATATTTAATAGAAGTCATAGAGTTGTCTGTGAAGTGATGTCTGAACCACTTTCAGACTATTATATCGCCTCTTCTTATAATACGTATAAAAATATTGAATTTTCGTTAAATATTTTGACTAAATTTGATTTAATATTTTCTAAAGCATTCAAATGACGGGTGAAAGTAGGGTTGAGTCATATCAGTCGGCACTGACCAGAGGCTGTCGTTGTATTGATCTCGAAGTTATAGATGGAGATAATGGAGAACCTATTGTTTGCCACGGATTGAGTGCAACGATTCTGTTAAGAGATGTTCTCCAGACTATTCAGAAGTATGCGTTTAAAACAACTCAATATCCTTTGATCCTATCGATGGAAATTCACTGCTCTTTTGAACAACAAATAGTGATCGCATCCCTTATAAGGCAGATATTGAAAGGTTTATCAATAAACAAAAGTAAAAATCAATTTAAACTAATGATAGTTTCGTTAAACAGATTACTTATACGACGGCGTTGTGGACAACAACAAGAGTCACTTGCCTTCGCCCGAAACTTTGGTCCGAAAAATATTAATTCAAAGCAAAAAATTGCCTAAAATTAAAACTAAGAAATTAAGTAAACTAAAGAAGTCACTGGAATTGGACGCTATCAACGAATCTGAATCACAACCCGAAGACACCGACGAAGAGGAAGAGGATGGATATGATTCAGACAATGATATCAGTGATAATGATCTCAAAGACGACACCATTGATGGAAATATTGGGACTAAAAGTATTAAGTTTACTGAAGACCAGAATAAGGAAGTGATGAAGAATACAGAGAATTTGAATTCTGTTAAAAAGCACAACAATAATAACAATATGAACAGAAGTAATACATTTCCGTCTAATAACAAAAAAGATCACCGAAAGAATATTAGGACAGACCCGGATCAGCTCAATGGTGATCATCATCCCCTGGGTATGACTTCATCTGTACCCTACAAACCAACACCCGTTGAAATTAATGCATCTAAAAAAGTAATTAGTATTTTATTATCTTATTATCATTTGAATGAGAGTTTAAATACAACTAAATTTTAACAAATTTTAGCACAAATTGGCAAAAGAATTGTCAGATTTGGTCACTTATTGTGTGGCAAAAAAGTTTCAAAATTTCGACGATTGTCTAAATGAAAGGAAATGTAATAATTTTGACAATAAGATCATATCATAACTTATTTATAAAAACCTTTATTTTAAAATTAGGGAAATATTACGAAATGATATCATTAGAAGAGGAAAAGTCTGAAACATTTAGCAAAACCAAACCCGATGACCAAAAATACGTCAAATTTACCAAAAAGCATTTGGTCCGCACTTACCCTAAGGGCGACTTAACTAATTATAACCCAATATCGCACTGGAATATGGGCTCACAATTGGTGGCACTTAACTACCAGATCACTGACAAACCAATGCTTTTCAACGAAGCCCTGTTTGCAATGAATGGCAAATGCGGTTACGTTTTGAAATCTGATTATCTTAGAAAAGGCAAAGAGTATGGTATGAGTGGCCGGAGTTCCGTAATCAATGCTCCGACCAGTAAAATAAAAAAAGTATGGATAAAGATTATAAGCGGACAACACATTCCCAAACCGGGAAATTCATTGGACGGCGAGATTGTGGACCCGTATGTGGAGCTCCGTGTGTACGGACATCCGGCCGACTCTAAAACTGAGTTCAAGACATCTCCCGTCAAGAATAACGGTATAAATCGATGATTAAGTCTGAGTTTGCAACCAATAAATTTTTAATATATTATATTTACGAAACATAATTAGGTTTTAATCCCATTTGGGAGGAATCAACTGAATTCATAATCCGATTGCCGGATATGGCGTTCATATACTTTGCGGTTAGAGATAATTTAACGACAGATAGTGATGTAATTCTAGGCCAATATATGCTCGCATTCCCGGCTATTATGGAAGGTATTAATTAATCAATAAAATTGCAATTTAATTAAATTATCAACATTTGTCTGCATATAAGGCTATCGTACCGTCAATTTGGTGGACAGCGATAATCGGTCCTTAAGTCCGGCCTCTCTTTTAGTACACATCACTTTCAAAGATGTCGGCGATTACTGGAGTCCTGAATAGATATTATCTAAATATCAGTTACTGTATATTCGTTGGACATTGTATTCAATTATTTTTAATGAACCAAATTGTAATTTCAAATAGTTAATTTTATAATCTTTTGAAAAAACATTTAAAAATTCAATTACTATTAAACAAATTCTTGACAATTTTTGAAAATAAATTCATTTACTTAATGATATTAGTTTAATATTCTGGACATTAAAACCAAATTAATATCTTTTACTAAACTATTTAGTTGATCCTTAATAGTGTTTGTTTTATTACCGTATATTAAATAAATAAATTTTTCATACAGTTTGAAACTTAAAAAGCTACATACAACATGTAAAACATAAAAAACACATGATAAAATTGATTTATAAGAATTCACATCACAAATAGATTACATAATTATTTATGAAATAAAAATTATCATTTATTGCTGATATTGAAATTTGTTCAATCATTGTAATTAGTAACTCAATTTGTTTATAAAATGCAATTACATTACAATTGCAATTTGATGATGTAATTGGATGTGCTAATGTTAGGTAATTATCTTATTTAATTAAACTTTTGTATTTAGAAAATCCCTATTTTATTTATATGTGATTTTATATTAATAGTAAAAGTAAAGCAAATTATTATTTAATGTTTACACAGTATAACAATATTATCATTAAATCACTAAATATGTGAATACAAAAGTCAATGGAGGAAGTAATAAATGCCTAAAATGTAGATCATTGCTAAAAAATCATATAATGTAACTTTTAATTATAAATTGAAATTAATAAAATCATTTCCATTATACTGTGTACTGTATTTCGTAAATCATTGAATGATATTTACAACTCATAACCGTTGCCTTAGTTTATATCAAAGTATTTATAACACTTATGATAAAAAGACAATAAGTTATTGTCATTAATAGGTCTGTAATGATTTTGCGATTAAATAATCTCTTAACTCTATTTTTCATCGATTTTTGCACCACTTTTTCATTACTCACTTCATTTCATACGCCAGACAACAGAACTTTCAATGTTTTATGTAATCATTGAAATTATATACAGTATTTGATTTGAATTGATGTATCATTTATATAAATATCATTTACATTAACTCTGATATCATTTCCCAGTTTTAGTTATCAAAAATATAAACATTTAAATTGTTGTGCTATTATGTCAATATTTATTAATTGATCTTGTTTGTAATTTTACCATGGTTTAAAAGTTAATTTATTTGCATAAAGTTTTGCATAAAGTAATCATCAAGGTGTTCCTCGTTGGTTAGTAATACCATATAATTTATATCCAATTATCCAAATTATTTAAATAAAAGTATGCAGACATTAAATTTGTTTTTTAATCAATGTAATTTAATAACAACAACATTTATAAAATATCATAAAGTTTTTCAACATTTTTGAGTATCAATAAGTCTACACCATGGTGTATACCATTTTCATTATGTTATCAAAATATAATTTTTAAATAAAAGTTAGGAATATATTTATCAGTAATATTAAAAACAAACCAAAAATAAAATTAGTATTAATTTCTTTAATAGAAGAGTCTATACGAAGACATTAAAACATTACTTAATAAAGTTTGAAAGCAAAGAATAATTTAAAAGCTAAATCAAATGGAAAGCAAACAGACGGAGAAACTACTTAAAGAAGACGGAGAGAAAGTGGTGCCAAACATTGATATACCCGACGGTCAGTATTTGTACAGTAATACAGTAATCACATACATTAAATTAATATGTGATACTAATTGTCCGCAACTCTAATCACAGCCACTGCTAACAGGAAGAGTCGATTGAAGCCTAAAAGTCCTAAAAATGTTAAAAGTTTTCGATATATTTTCAACGGTATGTTTGAAGTAATCTAAAGAATTGACAATAATTTGATACATGTTTTGTGCGATTAAATGAAGATAACGTTCCCAATGAAGAAGTGATCTCGAAGTTGAATGAGAAGACATGTTTCCATAAGGTTAGGTCATTGGATAAACTGATTCGCCGTAAATATCACATCGATTTGGAGACAATGCAACTCCATTACGATTCAAACATTAAACGTTATCTATGCAAAGGAATCCCTTCTTGTAAGCAATGATATCATTATTTAATTGATCACATTTCTAAACCATTGCTACAAATGGTTTAATGCCAATTGTGTGTAAATGTCTTATAAGCTGTCCATTTATAATGTTAATCTAATATTTTAATAACCTAATAAGGTATAATAACATTTATACAGTATTATCTATGATGCTATGAACTATAATTAGAGGTAGATGCAAACTTATCAGTAAATTATCTTTACAATTATCCAATAATGTAGTAATTAATAGCAGTAAATATATTATAATTAGTAATTATTTAATGAGATAATGACCTGGAAATTATATTAAGTATTTTTTAGACTAATTAATAAACAATTTTGGTTTTAATTCTATACTTCAGATGATTTATACGATCTCTCGGAAGTGCGAAAGGGTTGGCAATCGGATCGCTTTAATGTGATTGAAGCCAAGTTTAGGCGCGAACTGAACGCATCCGACGGACCAAAGAATTTGCCACAACTCGAAGAAGACAAATGCTTTTCATTAGTTTTTGGCATCAAAACCGAGGACTTAGTGGCGCCTAATGTCGAGACACGCGATGTGTGGGTAAAGGGATTGAAGTATTTGATCGCCAGTTATAAAGACCAACTCATTAATGACGAACAATCGGTGTATGATTTGTCGCATAACTCAGTTCACTAAACATTGTTTTCTAATTGGTATTGATTTGTATTATTGACTGATTGTCTGACAGTTGGCTGGAGAAGCAGTTCCGAGAGGCGGACAAGAATAAGAACAAAAGTCTGAGTTTCAAAGAAGTGGTTTCTCTTTTGAATCGAATTAATATATCTTTAAGTGACAAAAACGCAAAACAGTTCTTCAAAGCAAGTTTTTTGACATTGATTAAAATTTTAAATAAATGTATTGAATAAATAAATTATTGCTAACTAATTGAATGCAATGTACAGATGGCTCACACCAAACATAAAATGAATAGAAGAGATTTGACAGGAGATCCCACACTAGACTGGGAAGAGTTCCTTAAATTTTATCAATTGATTAATATAAGACCAGCGTTGGATCGTCTCTTCAAAAAGTATATCAATTTAGTGCAAAGATATAAAGTTTAAATTAAACCAATTCTTACCAATAATTTATAAATTTATTTCAGATATTCAGTAAACAACACGTCTTTCATGGGTCCCGAAGAACTCAAAGAATTTTTAATCACACAACAGAAGGTAAATATAATTTTTTAATTAAATAAAAATTAACCAAATATTGTCAAAACAGATGACAAAAGTGACTTTAGCTGATTGTGAGGCATATATTAGTCGATACGAACCAAAGGAAAGTGAATATCCAGGCTATCTAACAATTAAAGGTCTCTTCATTTGCTGAGTCCTATGCTTTAAATTTTTGTAATTAACACTAATTTTCTTTCGTTTTAAAGGATTTTGCAATTTATTTAAATCCATTGATTTCGATATATTTAACAAAAGTCATCGCGTCGTCTGTGAAGATATGTCTAAACCTCTGTCCGACTATTATATTGCCACATCTCATAATACGTACAATTAATATAATTAACTTAAATGTAATTTATATCTCATTTTGTCATTTGTATAGTTATTTAATGAAAGATCAGTTGACGGGCAGCAGTAGTATAGAAGCGTATCGATTGGCGTTGATTAGAGGCTGTCGTTGTCTTGAGCTCGATGTCTGGGACGGCGACGATGGAGAGCCCATTATATACCACGGATACACTTTGACCTCAAAGATACTGTTAAGAGATGTGCTGAAGACTATACATAAGTATGCATTCAAAATGAGTCCATACCCTCTCATCCTATCGATGGAAAACCACTGCTCTATTGAACAACAAGTAGTGATGGCATCGCTTATGAAAGAGATATTAAATGGTTTTTAACAATACATTTTTCGTAATTTATTTGATTAAATAAACTATTGATTTGTTAAACAGAATATCTATACGACGGTATTGTAGACGAGAGTGCGGGTCAATTGCCTTCACCCGAGGATTTGGTCCATAAAATATAGCTGAGTCCTATGCTTTAAATTTTTGTAATTAACACTAATTTTCTTTCGTTTTAAAGGATTTTGCAATTTATTTAAATCCATTGATTTCGATATATTTAACAAAAGTCATCGCGTCGTCTGTGAAGACATGTCTAAACCTCTGTCCGACTATTATATCGCCTCATCTCATAATACGTACAATTAATACAATTAACTTATATGTAATTTATATCTAATTTTGTCATTTGTATAGTTATTTAATGAAAGATCAGTTGACGGGCAGCAGTAGTATAGAAGCGTATCGGTTGGCGTTGATTAGAGGCTGTCGTTGTCTTGAACTCGATGTCTGGGACGGCGACGATGGAGAGCCCATTATATACCACGGATACACTTTGACCTCAAAGATACTGTTAAGAGATGTGCTGAAGACTATACATAAATATGCATTCAAAATGAGTCCATACCCTCTCATCCTATCGATGGAAAACCACTGCTCTATTGAACAACAAGTAGTGATGGCATCGCTTATGACAGAGATATTGAATGGTATTTAACGATACATTTTTCGTAATTTATTTGATTAAATAAACTATTGATTTGTTAAACAGAATATCTATACGACGGTATTGTAGACGAGAGTGCGGGTCAATTGCCTTCACCCGAGGATTTGGTCCATAAAATATTAATTAAAGGCAAAAAGTTGCCAAAAATAAAGCCAAAAAAATTGATTAAATTAAGGAATGCATTGAATTTGGACGCAATCAATGAATCTAAATCTGAAGAAGAGGAGAACGAAGAAGAGGAGGAAGAAGAAGACGGATACGATTCAGACGATGATATGAGTGAATATGAACTCAACGAAGAGTCCACTCATGAAAATATTAACTCTAAGATTACTGAAAACCAGAATAACGAAGAGATTAAGAATACAGAGGATGAGAATTCAGATATAAAAGACACTAACATTACGAACAGAAGTGAAATTAAAGAGAAGTCTTCCGATGGAAATGATATTAAGATCACAGAGAAGAACGTTATGCAAGATATTAATAATACAGAAATTAAGAATTCAAATGACAGAATTCTAAACAAGAGAAATACATATCCGATCACTAATAAAAATGATTACCAGAAGAATGTGAGAATAGCTCCGGAACCACTCAATGGTGACCACCAACCTCTAGGTGTGACCTGTTCTGTCCCGCAGACCAGACATCACAGACCGACACCCGAAGAAATTAATGTATCCAAAAAAGTATTTATTATTTTATTCTTGTTTTGTAGAAATAAATAAACATTTTAATACAAATAAATTCTAGCACAAATTAGCGAAAGAATTCTCAGATGTAGTCACGTATTGTGCGGCGAAAAAGTTTCAAACTTTTGATGACTGTTTGAACGAAACAAAATGTAATAATTGTAACAATAAGAACATATTATAACTTATTTATAGAATCTTTTACTTTAAAATTAGGGAAATATTACGAAATGATATCATTAGAAGAGACAAAGTCCGAGGGTTTCGCCAAAGCCAATGACGAAAAGTATGTGAAATTTACTAAAAACCATTTGGTGCGGACGTACCCGAAGGGCACCCGAACCGCCTCCAGTAACTATAACCCTATCCCCCATTGGATTATGGGCTCACAATTGGTGGCACTTAACTATCAGACGCCCGACAAACCAATGCTCCTCAACGAAGCCCTGTTCGCAATGAATGGCAAATGCGGTTACGTTTTGAAATCAGATTATCTCAGGAAAGGCCAATTGAACGATACGAATGACCGCAGTTTGACCACAAATGCCGGCAAAATAAAAAGTTTATCCATAAAACTTTTAAGCGGTCAACACATTCCCAAACCGGGCAATTCACAGGACGGGGAGGTTGTGGACCCGTATGTGAAGTTTCGTGTGTACGGACACCCGTTGGACAACAATTGGAAGTCCACAACAGCTCCCGTCAAAAATAATGGTAATAATTGATTCAATCGCTGGTTTGTGAGCATTCATGTCATTATGCAATACGAATGCATATTCCTGTAATTAGGTTTTAATCCTGTGTGGAATGAGTCGCCCATTGAGTTCATAATAAGATGCCCTGAAATGGCGTTCATATACATCGCGGTTAAAGATCACTCGGCGACCGGAAAGGATGTACTTCTCGGCCAATATATGCTCGCATTCCCGGCTATTATGGAAGGTATAAACGAACCAATCATTCAATATAATCGCTATTAAATAACTATTTCTATTCATAAGGCTATCGTACCATATATTTGGTGGACAGCGATCATCAGTCCTTAAGTCCGGCCTCTCTTTTAGTGCACATCGCTATCAAAGATGCGGCGAATGAATCGATTCCTGAATAGATATCATCTAAATATAAGATACATGTATATGTAAAGGTATAATAAGCCTTATGCCCGAACCCCCGGACTCCCAGTCCAAACCTAACCCGTGGCCCACCAGTGCCCACATATAATGCCCAAACCATAGCCCACTCCATAGTCCACAGTATAGTCCACAGTATAGTCCACAGTATAGTCCACACATTCGTTGGAGTCCAACGGTTGGACACAGTATTCAATTATTGATTATTTTCAATCAAACCAAAGTGTGATTTCAAATTATTTGTTTATTTTTTTCAGAATCTTTATAACAAAAATCATTTAAACAAGTTTTCGATTAGTATTTAATGAATATTTAATTAAAATATAATTTATTTTTTAGCGAAGAATGAACTGATAGACAATTGTTTGCCTTTTGAGCCCGAATTGGGTTTCGCTGTCTTTGACGTATTTTCGGGCGTTTTCTTCGCTTTGCTTTCACTCTTCGGCTCTGATTTCGGTTCGCCTTTACTTTTACTCTTTCGTCCGTTTGTTTCATCCGTTTTTGTGGGACTCTTTCGGCTCTTTTTGGTCGACGACTCTTTCGGTTCGGCTTTAATATCACTTTTGGACGACTTTCGTGGCGATCGTCTCACCTCTGCCTCCTCTTTGGGCAAACTCTTGACCACAGTTTTAGTCGGAGTTTTCAATTCTTTTTTAGTGACAGCCTTTTGCGGACTCTTTGCCGGAGATTTTGAGTTTCCGTTCGTTTGTTCGCTCTTTTTCTCGCTTTTAATCTCTTTTTTGGGCGACTTTTTCGCCGGTTTTTTAGGCGAAACTATTGGCTCAGATTTGGGCTCATTTTTAGGCACTTTTGGTTTCGTCTCTTTCTTGGGTTTCTTTTTCTCTTCCATTTCTATTTCCGATTTCTTTGTTTTATTAGTTTTCGCTTTACTTTTGGTCTCCTTTTCGACACTTTTTTTGGTGGTCTTCTTCTTAGCCTTAATCATAGCGTCGGCTGAGATGTCGTCCTCTTCTTCGCCATTATCTTCAGTATCGGTACCGACGGCTCCGTCTTCGCCCTCCATCTCGCCGTCAATCATATCGACAGCACTCTTGCCTTTCTTACCCTTCGTAACGGTTCCCAAAGAGTACGGCAAACAAAAGCTCTCCTTATTGTAAGCGCGGGTTAGGGCGGCCTTCACTTTGCTGTCCACACGACTCATCGGATCCTTTTGATGGCTCCAAACGGTTAACTCGAGTATCGATTCGAGATCTTCGCGTCGGAGGCAGTAGTTCTCGAGTTTCTCAATACTGTTGGGCACACCTCCCGTCCCATTGGCCACCAATGGCTCGATTATAGAGTCCCTCAAAAACAAGAGAAATACATATCCGATCACTAATAAAAATGATTACCAGAAGAATGTGAGAATAGCTCCGGAACCACTCAATGGTGACCACCAACCTCTAGGTGTGACCTGTTCTGTCCCGCAGACCAGACCCCACAGACCGACACCCGAAGAAATTAATGTATCCAAAAAAGTATTTATTATTTTATTCTTGTTTTGTAGAAATAAATAAACATTTTACAAATAAATTATAGCACAAATTAGCGAAAGAATTCTCAGATGTGGTCACGTATTGTGCGGCGAAAAAGTTTCAAACTTTTGATGACTGTTTGAACGAAACAAAATGTAATAATTGTGACAATAAGAACATACCATAACTTATTTATATAATCTTTTGCATTAAAATTAGGGAAATATTACGAAATGATATCATTAGAAGAGACAAAGTCCGAGTATTTCGCCAAAACCAATCCGTATGACCAAAAGTATGTGGAATTTACTAAAAACCATTTGGTGCGGACGTACCCGAAGGGCACCCGAACCGGCTCCAGTAACTATAACCCTATCTCCCATTGGATTATGGGCTCACAATTGGTGGCACTTAACTATCAGACGCCCGACAAACCAATGCTCCTCAACGAAGCCCTCTTCTCAATGAATGGCAAATGCGGTTACGTTTTGAAATCAGATTATCTTAGAAAAGGCCAATTGAACGATACGAATGACCGCAGTTTGACCACAAATGCCGGCAAAATAAAAAGTTTATCCATAAAACTTATAAGCGGTCAACACATTCCCAAACCGGGCAATTCACAGGACGGGGAGGTTGTGGACCCGTATGTGAAGTTTCGTGTGTACGGACACCCGTTGGACAACAATTGGAAGTCCACGACATCTCCCGTCAAAAATAACGGTAATAATTGATTCAATTTGATGCCGGTTTGTGAGCATTCATTTCCTGTTGCGTAACGAATACACTTAATTAGGTTTTAATCCCGTGTGGAATGAGTCGCCCATTGAGTTCATAATAAGATGCCCTGAAATGGCGTTCATATACATCGCGGTTAGAGATCACTCGGCGACCGGAAAGGATGCACTTCTCGGCCAATATATGCTCGCATTTCCGGCTATTATGGAAGGTATAAACGAAGCAATCATTCAATATAATCGATATTAAATAACTATTTATATTTATAAGGCTATCGTACCATATATTTGGTGGACAGCGATCAACAGTCCTTAAGTCCGGCCTCTCTTTTAGTGCACATCGCTATCAAAGATGCGGCGAATGAATCGATTCCGGAATAGATATGTAAAGTGTTTTGATTTGGTGGTGTATTAAACTTTAATTATACACTGGATTTAGTGGTGAAATGAGTGGTGCAGTCGTGGACTATGGTGTGGACTAGGAGTCAGGGGGTGTTTGGGTGTAGGGCTTACTATACATTTACAGATATAATCTAAATATAAGATACATTCGTTGGACACAGTATTCATTGTTGATTATTTTCAATCAAACCAAAGTGTGATTTCAAATTATTTGTTTATTTTTAAGAATCTTTATAACAAAATCATTTAAACAAGTTTTCGATTAGTATTTAATGAATAATCAATAAAAATATAATTTATTTTTTAGTGAAGAACGAACTGATAGACAATTGTTTGCCTTTTGAGCCCGAATTGGGTTTCGCTGTCTTTGACGTATTTTCGGGAGTTTTCTTCGTTTTGCTTTCACTCTTCGGCTCTGATTTCGGTTCGCTTTTACTTTTACTCTTTCGTCCGTTTGTTTCATCCGTTTTTGTGGGACTCTTTCGACTCTTTTTGGTCGACGACTCTTTCGGTTCGGCTTTAATATCACTTTTGGACGACTTTCGCGGCGATCGTCTCACCTCTGCCTCCTCTTTGGGCAAACTCTTGACCACAGTTTTAGTCGGAGTTTTCGCTTCTTTTTTAGTGACAGCCTTTTGCGGAGTCTTTGCCGGAGATTTTGAGTTTCCGTTCGTTTGTTCGCTCTTTTTCTCACATTTTATCTCTTTTTTGGGCGACTTTTTCGCCGGTTTTTTAGGCGAAACTATTGGCTCAGATTTGGGCTCATTTTTAGGCACTTTTGGTTTCGTCTCTTTCTTGGGTTTCTTTTTCTCTTCCATTTCTATTT
>CAJPIZ010003160.1:0-12256 GCA_905368565.1 Medioppia subpectinata
GATCTTTAAACGCTTTCAAATATCGCTTCGGCCCGTCGTTCACACACTGCCCGCTGTCCACAGAGTCGGCGACCGTATCGCTGACCAAACCCGACGATATCATTAGTCCACATAATCGGCTCAATTCCTCGCCACTCCTCGACTCGATGTCCGCTATTAGTGTCGCTAATTGTGTGTCCGCTTCACAGTTACCCTGATTATAGTCATTATAAATATATTATAAATGAATGTGTTTAATTAATAACTACAATTATTTTTTTAATTACTAAATACCGCTATAACTTATAAGTTGCTAATAATTATAAGTAATTTATGAGTAATAACATAACATACCAATAATTGTGATAGTTGTTTCTCTTCATAAAGTTGATTATTAATTAACAATTGTTTAAATTCATTGAATAAAACGTCAAAATTTGATGTTTTGCTTTTTTCGTCCATTTGTCTTATTAAATGTGTAGAGCTATGACTGCATTATAACTATGTAATAATGTATAATTAGAATAAATCAGTTCACTACTGATATCATAATGTGTTATGCAAGAATTGCCATGATAAGATAATAATTTGTTATTAATAAATGTTCAGTGAAAACGAAAACTATTTGTTAAAATAAATTTTTGTGTATAAAAAAATCTGAAAAAACAAACAATGCTGTAATTGAGAGCTTGAATTTGTTATTTATTATAATAAATTGTATTTATAATTAAATCACAAAACTTATAATAATTTATAATAATTTCAAATTTGATTTAAAGTATAATTTTGATTCAAGTCATGATATATTTAATTATGAAATTTTTAAAAATTGCTCAAAGAGTGATATTTTTAGAAATTTTAGATGAACATTTATCACACAATTATCTGATAATTTAATTTATTAATTATTCAATGAATAAAGACCCGGATTAAAATAAACCTTTTTAACACTGCCTCTGATATGTGTCTCAACGGCCTGTTTCCGAGACTGACTATCACTTTCGCCACACATATCGCCGACACGTTTGGCCACTTGTATTGTCACGATATCGTTGAGATGTTCCCTATGAGCCAATTCGGCTAAACATATGGCTAAATACTGACCAAACCACGAGCCCGATAAGGTATCGCGCTTTGAGACATAACCTAGACCGTATTTTAAATTAAATATTAGCAATATTATATTACAGTCCCGGGTATAATTACTTACCCTCTATAGAAGAATAGTATACAAACATATCACTCCACGTGCTTAGTAATTGAGGTCTACCCAAACTCTTGCGTATACCAGGGTCATATTTACCTAAATTATTTGACCATTAATCATTTTAAAGCAGGACATTGTGGGCACACTTACCACCCCTACAGGCGTTAGTGAAGAACATCTTTGGCTTATCGATAAGTTGCGGACAGTTCTCGTTATTTAACATCTCGAGTATAGTATTGAGGTTAACAGTGACCCCATCGGTGCCGTAAATGCCTTCTTCTGAGCCGTGCGATAGCATTATAACTACGAGAGCGTCGTGTCCTACGAGTGCGCTGTCGGCCGCGATGTCCGCCAAACGTGTTTTCATTTGTTCCGCTTTTTGGTTGTTATAGAGTTTGACGTCAAAGAAGAGCTGCTCGAAAACAGTGGACAGTCGGCGGACGTCGGCTATAGAGCCGAACCGAAACTCCAGACTTTTATCTTCAAAAGACTCGTTATCAATGATCACACAATAGCCCCGGGGTTTGCGTGCCATGGGATACACGTCTCCGTGTTTTGTATCCTTTAGTTGTGTGGCTTTAGTGACAGTGAGCTCACCCGTGTTCACCATCATGATGGAAGACATGATATCTGCCAACCAGGTTGAACTGCACAGCGACCCTTCGTTCACACACTGACCACAATCTTCGACGACCAAACCCGACGATACCATTAGTTCACATAATCGGTTCACTTCCGATCCACTCCTCGACGCGATGTTTATTATTAGTGTCGGTAATTGTGTGTCTGGTTTGCAGTTCTCCTGATTATGATTATTATAATTACAATCGGATTATATGTTTAATTAATGGCCACAAATATTTTTTATAATTAATTACTACGATTGTAATAAATAAATTATAAATAATAATTTTAAATACCAGTAACTGTGATAGTTGTTTCTCGTCATAGAATTTATTAATAATTAACAATTGTTTAAATTTATTAAATAAAGCATTACTTTGAGTATTGGTTTTATCGTCCATTTTATTCGCATTACTTCTCATTCAATTGATTGAATGACGGCTTTATGAATGCATAATAATATCTAATTTGCAAATATATTATCATTTAAAGTTTGATTAGATTAAGCAAGTTTTATGAAGTGTATTGTATTTTATTTGTATTTTGGAAGTGTTTTTTTTATTTACAAAAACTTTAAAGTATGATAATAAGTTATTAGTAATAATTAGTAACCTATAGCCAGAATCTAACTTTGTATACTGTACCAGTAACTGTGATAGTTGTTTCTCGTCATAGAATTTATTATTAATCAACAATTGTTTAAATTTGTTAAATAAGACAATACTTTGGGCTTTGGTTTTATCATTCATTTTATTCGTATTATTTTATTTTAATTGCTTGAATGTTAGACGTTATGAATGCAAATCACAGCATTTCAAAGTGCCAAATGTGTGGCAAACGCTATAAAAAAATTGTGCACATATTCATACACTATTCACATTTATTGTGAGTAATATATAAAATATTACCAAGTTCAAAAAATAACCACGTTCAACTAAAAAAAAGCATCTCTTTATTTTGGAACGGCCTGTGCATAATTAATGGATGCATTTGTAGACTATTTATTGCACATTATTGAAATATAAATATCATAATTTGTTAACCCGATAATATTTAGTAAGTTTTATGTTTTTACTATAGCTAAACACTATATTAATATTCTATATAAAACATTTTACAACAATTTTAGTCATTTACCATTTTAAGTTTTAATTAGAATTATTTGTAAAACATAAATTGAAAAATAAACTTTTATTAAAATAAATTCTTGGGTATAATTTACCATATAGCAAATGTCTCAAAACACAAACAATGTTGTAATGAGAACTTGAATGTGTAGTTATTAAAAATTTACAATTAAATTATAAAATATTATAAAAATTATTTTTGATATCTAATTAACATGTAATATAATTTTAATTTCAAGTATCAAAACTTGTAATCAGGTATTAATATAAATTTTCTAGATACTTTTTAAATTTAATTACTTAAATTAATATAATTATTGAAATGCTATGAATCACAATCAATTTAAAATCATAATCCATCAACTATCATTATCATAAAGGCCTGGATTAAAGTACACCTTTTTAACACTGCCTCTGATAAGTGTCTCAATTGCCTGTTTGGTTGACTGGTCTTTAATTTGGGCAATCTTTTCACTGACACGTTTGGCCACATCTATAGTCATTATATCGTTGAGATGTTCCCTATGGGCCGATTCAGCCAAACAATCGGCTAACTCCTGGCCAAACCACGAGCCATTAAGTATATTACGGGTTGATATGTAACCTATAGCCAGAATATTATTGAGTCTGCGGCAAACAGAGTGAGTTAATAAGCATTTTGAACAAGGTAATAATGAGTATTACTAATACTGTACAGTAGTATATAAAGGTAATACAATTAGGGATGAAAATTTCAGTGAAATGTTCATTTGAACATTTTATTTAGGCTAAATTTTCACAAAAATGTGAAATGTTCATATGTTTTTCAACTATATACTTTTAATGTGGTGAAATATATGATAAACAAACTAATTAAGACATGTTTCATTCTAAATAATAATAAAAATTCTTTTGGTTCTCTGGATATTTCAAATTATTTAAAGATTCTTGCAAATTCTTGAATATTCTGCTATCAATTCTATGAATATTTTACTTAAAACATAAGCTCTAAATTTCGATTCTGTAAACTAATAATATACTAATGATAAATACGACATTGTGATTAGTATTTAAATAAATTATTTTTACATAATAAGAATTAATTTAGATTAAATTACAGAAATTAGTGATTTATGTAGTAAATATGTAGAATATAGATGTCGCTAATATAGAGTGATTAAACATTTAGCCTAAATGTTCATCGAGACCCCTAAACGTTCCCCAAATTTCACTACTAACATCTCTAAATACAATATTAGTAATACACATTATTGCCTTGCTCAAATGCATACTAAGTTGACTCACTCTGTTAGCCGTAGACTCAATTGTTAAGATGAGGCAGTAAATCAAAAACTAACCTCTGTTATATTCATGGGAAATGTGAATAACTACTCATATTTGCCCGGTAAAGTTTAAAAGTTATGGGTAGTTGTGATCTCACGGAGTCACTCAGGTTAGTTTGTGATTTATCATATCATATAGCATAATAAATAATAATTATTAATTAATTTACCCTGGATTGAAGAATAATACACAAACATATCACTCCAAGTGGTCAATACGGGTGCTGCAGTCGCACCTAAACTCTTGCGTATACCAGGATCAATTTTGGCTAAATTAATTAATCATGATTCATTATTTAGTAAAAACATATAAAGTTTATATTATAAACTATATAATAGTTCAAACTTAATATTACAGCCTCTGCAGGCGTTAATGAAGAACATCTTAGGCTTATCGATAAGTTGTGGACACTTCTCGTTATTAAACATCTCGAGAATATCCTTAAGGGCAACAGTAAACCCATCCGTGCCGTAAATACCTTCTTTTGAACCGTGAGATAGCATTATAACCGCCAAAGCGTTGTGTCCTTCCAGTGCTTTGTCGGCCGCGATGTCCGTCAAAAGTGTTTCCATTTGTTGAGCCGTTTTATTCCTATAGAGTTTGACGTCAAAGAAGAGTTGATGGAAGACAGAGGACAGTCGGTTGGCGTCGGCTTTGGTTCCGAGCCTACGCTTCAAGCTTTCTATATTGAATTTCTCGTTATCGATGATTACGCAATAACCCCGGGGTTTGCGTGACATGGGATATACGTTGCCGTATGCGGTGCTCTGTATGGCCGTGGCTTTGGTAACAGTCCGCGCATTTGTGTCCATTGAACTCACACAAGAGAGTACAACTTTGAGCAGTTCTAAACACCGCGACGGCCCGTCGTCTTGACTCAGGTCAATATCGCTTGAATCGTTGGTCACAGCGCCGACCAAACCCGAGTCAATCAGTAGTTTGCATAATCGGTTCGCATCGGCCGCACCCCTCGCTTTGATGTCGTGTATTAATTTCACTAATTGAGTGTCGGGTTCACAGTTATCCTGGTCATAGTTACTTTTATTAGTATACAATAGAATTGTGTTATTATTTTAATTACATGATAATTTAAATATGATAGCTATGGTTACAAAATTATTAATTATGATAAATAACTGTAAAATACCAGTAGCTGTAATAGTTGTTTCTCGTCATAGAAATGATTATTAATTAGCAATTCCTTCAATTCATTGAATAAATCAACAAATGCTTCGCTTTTTTCACCCATTTTATTGACACAAGTTATATAACAGTAAATACTGAATAACGTGTGAATTACTGAATGTTTGCACTATTTATACTTTAATCCGTTACCCAAGAAAAAGCTGATAAGTTCTAATAGAAATAATATTTATATCAATTTACAAAAGATTAAATAAGAACTACAAATTAAAACTATGATTTTATTTGTATATTTGTTTATTATCTTTGCAGATATCATAATGTTTATTAAACAAATTAAAATATACTCGATATTTTATAACGGTTTAAAAATACCCCCTTTTATGGTTACCCCGTTTGTCATACGTGACGGACACCCGAGCCGTCAATTCCTGTCACTACCTGTGAATACCAGTCCTCTCAATACATTCATTGCTTCAAATAGCCTGACATTCTTAAGAGTGTCACCCAATATATTTGTTTATCATATTCTTATGCGATTCTTATGTATTAATAGCAATACCTATGTATTGTACACTATATTTGTATACATAATCAAACTGCATATAAACCCGATCCCCGATCAGTTCAATACTGACCGCTCGGATCGTAACAGTTTAATTGAAGCATAAATAAAATATATGTTAAATACTTAAAATTATACTTAAATATATGTAAGTTCTTTAAATTATATAACAAGTATTGTTGTACAATCTATCTACGATTAAAGGAACTTATTTATCCCTCAAACATTTACCCTTGTTCGGATTCCACTTGTAAAAAGTGGTCAGACTGTACTTATCATGTTTAAACGGATTTTGTTTTGAATTTTGATTTTTCTACAATAACTTTAAAGTATTAAAATCTCAATTTATAATTAAAACTAATTGTAAAACAATTTAAAGAATACAATAAAAAGTATTTGTTATAATCATGAGTGCTTTAATTTACAGTTATACATTACGCATCACCATAGGATTTACACCATGGTGTAAATTGAAAGCATTCATGGTTATAATTATAATGAATTAAAATGTATAAACGATGTGTCAAAACAATTCTGTACTGAGAACTTACTATTTATTTAAATTTAGAAATGAATTTAAATAAAACAATACATAAAATAAATTTTAAGTTAATTTATTATATTTATATTTAAATTAGTCAATAATTCAACTATTAGTTATAATCTATTAATTAGTTTAATTATAATTTTAAATATAAAAACTTGAAATCAAATATTTATAGTCAAAAATTTTATAATACCTTTTTAGTTTCAATTAAAGATTTAAATTAATATGATTGATTATTGCTAGGAATTATCTTAATCAATCATTTAAAATAATAATTTATCAACTATCATCTTCATAAAGGCCCGGATTAAAGTACACCTTATTAACACTGCCCCTGATATGGGTCTCAATGGCCTGTTTGATTGGTCGGCCATCTATTTCGGTAATCCTATCGCTGACTCGTTTGGCCACTTCTATGGTCACTAAGTCGTTGAGATGTTCCCTATGGGCCGATTCAGCCAAACAGTTGGCCAACTCCTGGCCAAACCACGAGCCCTTAAATATATTACGCGTTGAAACATAACCTATGGTCAGAATTAAAATATTAATGTATTTTTACGTATATAATACTCATTTATTTACCCTCAACGGTTGAAAAATACACAAACATATCACTCCAAGTGCTAACTATGGGAGCAGTAGAGGGTTTGCCCATCGCAGCCAAATTCGGCCCCAAACTCTTGCGTGCACCAGGGTCGGTTTTTCCTAAATTAAGCATAAATTAATTATATGAAACATATAATTTTATAATTATAATTATGGTTACACTTACCGCCCCTACAGGCGCTCAAGAAGAACATCTTAGGCTTATCGATAAGCTGTGGACAGTTCTCGTTGTTAAACATCTCGAGTATACTCTTGAGGGGAACAGTGACCCCATCCGTGCCATATATACCTTCGGTCGCGCCGTGAGATAGGATTATAACCGCCAGAGCGTCGTGTCCTACGAGTGCGCTGTCGGCCGCGATGTCCGCCAAAAGTGCTTTCATTTGTTCAACCGTTTTATTCCTATGGATTTTGACGGCAAAGAATAGCTGTTTAAAGACAGAGGACAGTCGGTTGGCATCAGCTGTGGTGCCGGTCCTGCGCCGCAACTGGATGTGTGCCAACGGAACCAATTCGCAGGATATCTCCGGCGGATGTGTGCATTGGATCTCATCCGTGAAGAACTCGTTATCGATGATCACGCAATAACCCCGAGGTTTTTTGCTCATGGGATATACGTTGTTGTATTCGGTGCTCTGTATGGCAGTGGCTTTCCTAACGGTCAATACATTGGTCTCCGTCTCTAACGATTTGATGTTAACTAATAACTCGTCAAAAGCTGTGGAAAGTCTCGTCAGATTGTGGTCACTATCGCCAGAATCGGTGCCCGTTTCGCTGATCAGACCCGACGACACCATTAGACCACATAATCGCTTCAATTCCGTCCCATCTCTCGACTCGATGTCCGCTATTACTGTCTTTACTCGAGTGTCCGGATGGCAGTTATCCTGGTTATAGTTACCCACATTATTTGATGTGACATTAAAATACAATATAATTGTATTTCACCATGATATTGTTTTAAGTAAACATAATAGTTAGTTATAATAAATACTGTAAAATACCAGTAGTTGTGATAGTTGTATCTCGTCATAGAATTTATAATTAATTAACAATTGTTTAAATTCATTAAATATCGCAACAAATGTGTCCGTTTTTTCGTCCATTTTATTATAATTACTTGTTTTTAATTTTTCATTGAATGTCAGAAGTTATCAATTCATAATACTATGTAATAATGTTTTTAAAAATGTGAATCAGTTCACTATTTATATGACAATGTGTTAGTGTTGCAGAAGAAATAGCTTGATAAGATAACAGATTAATTAAGTTGTATGCCGTTATTCTGTATTACATGTACTAATATTTGTCTGTGAAATATGCAACAAATTCCGGTTACCTTTTATGATTATAATTTTATACAAATCGGATATAATTATAAATTAATTGTTATTACATATAAATAAAGAAATAGAGAGAGAGAGAGAGAGAGAGAGAGAGAGAGAGATCTTGGTATTATACTGACGAATATAATGAAAAAGTGAATATAATGAAAAAGTGAATATAATGAAAAAGTGTTCACTAATTGATAAACAAGACGCATTCAAATATAAACTCATTGTTAGGGATATTATGCATAAACTCAATAATGTCTTAATTTGACTTGTAAAAATTATGATCAAGTTCATGTTAAATGCCATTGAGTAGGGGCCGGGAGAAGGTAGGGGGTGGTCGAACGATTATATTATATAAACCACATTATTCATATTGGAATTGTGGCTAAAATTAATTATAAATCTATGGATCATGATCTAATACATAAGACATGGTATTCAAATTACCTCCATCCCTATACATCTACAAGAATCTACTTCACTAAAAGCACTGTAAACCTGTTTACCTGTGCATTACATAGTCATTATGCAATGTGTAGTAAATCACATGCAGACATGTGTTAGACATCGAACTGAACCATATAATAGGCAATGATCGTTGGCCGCGATCACAAAATTATAGCGTTTATTATACGCTATACAGTATACAGTACACTCACTAACTGTATTTATCAAACCCCTCCCCACCTAAACCTAACGTCATATGCCATCCAATGGTCGCTCACACTATGATTACACATATGAATAGGCAGTGATGTGTTGTGCAGTGTTTGCAGAGATCGTCGCATAGAGTGAGCGAACAGTAAATATCAGTTTCATAGAGTGGTTGAGTCAGACATTTGTTGTTAGTTTATGATTGACTGCAATATATTCTAAATTAGTTAATAGTTCTAATCAGCGATCAAAGCAGTAGTGGACACATGTATTCAGCGGCAGAGAACGGACAGTACGGCGCCGACACCTACGAGGGCGAGGGCTTTGGCTCCAGTTTCGGCACTAAAGCCATACGTCTGGGTAAACATTTTGATTGTGTCATCACAATTACCTTATCGCTAGATTTATAACTTTCCATATTTGTAAATGACCTTGGTCAATTCATTTAATTCGGTGACCAGTGTTAACCACGATCTCTATTAACCCATAATACTGACCCTCCACTAACTGACACCCCCTTTATTACCACCTTTTATACCCCGTTAATGAGCTATACTGTACAATGGGTTTGATTATAAGCCGGGTAACACTTGTGGGTTAATTGTGTGCACACATACCATACGTTAATATTAATTGTTTTAATTAATTAATTTTATTTTAATTATAACAGCGTTTATACGCAAAGTCTATGGCATACTATCCGTGCAATTGTTGGTGTCGTTTGGTTTCATCTGTGTCTTCGCCATACCGTTAGTATCTTTATTAAGAACTCCTTTATAGTGAACAACTAGTTTATTGGTTAATAATGGCTACATTTATTGTCATTTATTGTTTTATATGAGGGTACAATTAGCAATATTAAACACGTATTGTACTGTTAGAACAAAACAAATATTTTTTAGATTATTCATTCAAAAACAACACGAATTACACTAAAAATCCACATTCATTATTGATTTTCAATTTTTATACACTATACACAACTACACTGGCAGTACACATACATTGTATGCCCCATAAAATACATGTATTATATTTGGTTCGTTAGTGAACTTATTTTACATTAATGCTAATTTACAGCCGATGTGATTGAAACAAATCATGATAATTATGTTTAGTTTTTAATAACAATAATTTCTTAATAATGTCACTTATATTTAATGTAAATCACAAACATCTATTTGAATTTTACCATAATTTATTATTAATACATTTTACATTTTGAATATTCAGGGATGGTATGAGAAAATGGTCGCAAGAGAATATCTGGGTTCTTTGGCTCGCATTGTACGTACATTACAAGCAATTATCAATTGCAGTGAACACTCGCTATAGTGTACACCGAATTACCTGTCAAAACGTATAATTAGTTTTTATACATTTAATTGGCAAAAATATTCTGTGCCCACAATTTACAACATATACAGAATATTCTGTGAATATAGCGCAAAGTGTGTGGCACTTATGGGGGTTGTTGTACACTATTGATCGGCAATCTTTTTTAGCATATCACATATACAGATTCACAGTGTGCCATAAATAGGTGGCGCAACGGTAGATTAAAAAAATATAGGTTTATCAGTTTGAACAAGAAACACCACGTGAAGGTCAACCTAGTAGTTTCTCATTCATTTTTATAGTGGTTGGCTTTCAGTCTATCCACAAAACGTCATTTAAAACAAAAGTTATTAAATAGACAATTTAATGAGATTTCTGATATTGTTTGCGGTTATCAACAATTTTATTAATATTTGACTCAATCGTATTTGATGACCATATTTTCAAACGTGATCTTAATGTTTTTGCGCAAATACTACTAGTTTTGTCATTTTTAAGCAATTTCATTAGAGAAAAAAATTGTTCACAATTAAAAGTAAAACCAAAATATGTCAAAATTGTTAATTCATTATTGATTAATAATGGGAATTCGTTAATATTAAGTTGAAAGTTACAAACTTTATGTGAACTTTACAAAATTACAAACAAAATTTACAAAATTTGTTAACACGTTGTGCCTCTTATATTAAATATAATTATATTTAATTATAATATAAAATGTCTGTTAATTGTCAATTTAATAAATTCATTATGGATATATTTATGTTGGATATTTTAGTTGAACATGTGGTTACACTAAGTATAGCCGCTATACTAGATTGCTTATCAATATTGTACACTATAGTGTAGATTAAATAGACTGTTGCAATACCTTAATGCATATACTAATGATTGTGTGTTGGGTCCAGTGGTGTGGCGATGGCCACGATGTTAGTGTTGGCCTGTTGTGGGGAAATGCGTCGGCAAACGCCGCACAACTACATAGCGCTCATGATATTCACGATCGCCGAGTCGTTCCTATTGGGCATAATCTCGTCGCTATACAAGTATGAGATCGTGTTGTCTGCGGTGGCCATCACTGCCGTCGTGTGTCTGGCGCTGACGGTCTTCGCCTTTCAGACCAAAATCGATTTCACAGTATTCAACGGTCTATTATTCGTCGGCGTTATTATCCTAATGCTATTCGGCTTTGTGTTGATGTTCTGGCGCTCGTCAGTCGCCCAACTCGTCTACTCAGCGCTCGGAGCCCTCCTTTTCTCAGCGGTTAGTATTTTATTCATAGGCTATCACCGCTGGCCAACACTCATACGGCCAGTGGTTTGTATTGTCTATAATATTACGATTGATTATTATTTAAATTATGCTATTTTTAAGTGTTTCCATAAACGGTATATCCCTTTCCCCATACCTTTCATGAATGCCTTTCCATAGTATCGTATAATACTATTTGTTGTAAACAATTTTTAATTATGATTACGTTTGATCTTGTGGTGTCTTGGTCTTATTTATAAATTATAATTATAGTTTTAATTTAGTATTTAGTAACTTAGTTAAGGTATGATTTTTATCATTTAATTGATTGAATTTTACATTTTATTCCCCAACCAATTGTGGTGTTTGTGTTGTTTGGCTTTATATGACCACCGGTTGGGTAACACACATACCTATGCTATTGATGTGACGCACACATGCAGTACCTGGTGGTGGACACCCAGATGTTGATCGGCGGCACTCATAGCATACAGATCTCGCAGGAAGAGTACATATTCGCAGCCCTAACCCTTTACATCGATATCGTTCAGCTCTTTA
>CAJPIZ010003161.1:0-12256 GCA_905368565.1 Medioppia subpectinata
CATTTCTGGCCATTTTGCCCACACATGACATACCGTATGAAATATCCATTAGTTATTAAACAGTACTTAAGGGCTTATGTCTCAGAGACCGGCTCTCAATGGGATCAACAAATGATATAAACAAACACAACAAATGAACAAAATATAAGTTTGGTTTTAAATTTCCAAATAATTTAACGTATTTATCGTAACTTTCATTAATGTAAATTTATATTAAAAAAGGTTTAAGGTTAAGCTCACGATTTTAATATTAATTATTTTATGTTTAAATTCGTATAATAAACACACCGACAGTTAGTTTAGTTGTCCGTATAAATAGCGACACAATTAGTTTTTGAATACAACACACATATCAAGCATTTACTATATTTTACATATAATTACTTTATACGAAAATTTTGTTTTGTTTAATAATAGTTATAAATTAATTTTTTATAATAAAATGTATAACATTTATGTTATTATTACATTAAACATTAAACGCTGTATTTTGATTAATGATATAAATATGTGATGAGTTTTTATGCGCAAAAAATATACTTAAATTATTTTACTTAATTTATACACAAATCCTATGTATAACACAAGAGAGCAGAATATTCTTTATATATTCTGTAACCATTTTAACACTAAAAATGTGTACAAATATATGGAAGTATGCTTTTAATGGCTTTCGTGATAAGCCTATTGTGGTGTTCAAAGTGGGATAGAGAGGGGTTAGGGGTGTCTGGTGTGAGACCAGCCCTATCTCTCTATACGCCCTAACAATTGACAACACTATCCATGTTATTGAGTTCAATCACATCCGTCTTAAACGTGTTGTTGAGTATATTTTTGTTGCGGCGGTTAGTATTGGGTGACCACGTCGTGGCCGTAAACACAGACGACTTCTTCGGCGATTTGTCTGTTGAAGGAAAACAAGAAAAATAAAATTTTCATTAATTTTTTTTTCAATTAAATGTTTGTAAAATAATTATGTAATCAATTAAATGCGTGTGTATTCTGTGCACACAAAAAAAGCAAAAAGGACTTTTTGGGCTATTAAACACCTTTAATGATCATTATTTTGTTGGTTAACCATTTAATTTACAAACTCAGCGCTGTTTTGTACCATGGTACTTTTCTATAGTTTTTTTTATACACACTCTTTGAGCTCATGTTTTATACACACTCTCATTGATAGCCCTTTTGTATTGCAATACATTGACAGCTGTTTTACACACTCTTAGAATTTAAACTTAAATCTAGACTTAAAACTATACAAACATTTTAGCAAACATTTCATATACTATATAAATAAGTTATTTCTTAAATCAATAATTCATTACAGCTTTTAATGAAAATCAAATTTTAAAATCCATTAAAAAACTTATTTTTTAAAATTTCAAATAATAAAATTCAGAAAATAAATTACTAGAAATACGGCCAATAGTGTACACCTTTTAATGTACTTTATTCTCAAACCGGATATTTAAACGTTATATACTTTTACATACATTGAATATAAAACGAAAATTTAATCTAATTTTGTAAACACATTAAACAATAGCCAAACTCTAAATATAATTACATCTTACTCTACATTATAATTAAATTTTAATTAAAATTGTAAATACAATAAAAAGCCTGTAAAACAATTCATACAACAATCTATATGTACATATGAGTACAGTATGTGTTGTTAAGTATACTTTATATAATTGTATGCCATTATATAAGTGGCAATTCATTAACAAAACTACTGGCGTTCAGAGTATTATCCGCTAAACAATTATTGAAATTAAATTCAAAACACATACACATTGTTATAAAAAAAATTAATAACAATATACTGTATATTGAATTCTTGATAAATACAACAGAATATTTTGTGCGCAAAAAATGATAAATAATTTTAACTATAATGGTCAAAAATATAATTGATAACATTATACAAAATTTTATGTACTGTATGTGACACCATATGAAATCATTTTTAACAGTCACAGAATATTCTGTAAAAATTCTCAGAAAAATTCTATATTTAGATATTTTGTGATATTTGAGACTTAATTGAATTGCGAATCTCGTAAAAAGATTCAATTTTCCATTTCTGGGAATTTTAATTTATAATCATTGTTGTTTAGTAAACAATTTTCACCACCTTTTATTTACTAGTTTAACAAATTAACATTACGTTCTCTCGTTGGGGTAAACATGCAGTATATTTACTTTTACTATCGGTAGTAAGTCTTATAAAAATCCAATAATAAATTGAATACAAAAAACTAATTTGTATTTAATATATACTTACGTTTACGATGTATAATGAGATTGAGTTTATTCTCGCACCGGAATATCGAGCACAAGGCCTGACGAAAGTTTTTATTAAAACCCCCGTATATTATTGGGTTGAATACGCTGTTTGAATAGGCGATGAAAGTGGCGAAATATGATACACTCGAGAACCACTTCGGTAACTATAATAAATAAATATGGTATTTATATTAAGCTTGTTATAATTACTTTATTCAATATATAGTATTTATTTAAGAATTACAGAATATTCTGTTCAATCATTCACAAATGTAATAATCTTATTTTTCTATTCATAAAATATGTTATTGACTAGAAAAATATATTTTAATAGGTTGTAAAGTGTTTGGTTGTTTTGTATCAATTGTATAGCAATTAAGCTAACAAACAACATGGCACATTATATAATATAACTAAACAAATTCCGGTACAAAACAAATTCTATAGCATATGTAAGTACCCTTAATAATCCCTAAATGTATTTGTTTGCGTAAAGGATTTTTAAAAATATTAAAGCTTTGTATTTATAAATAATCTCTCTCTCTCTCTCTCTCTCTCTCTCTCTCTCTTTTTCTTTCTTTCTTTCTTTCTTTCTCTCTTTATATAGTATATAATCTCTCTCTCTCTCTCTCTCTCTCTCTTTCTTTCTTTCTTTGTTTCTCTCTTTATATAGTATATAAATATTGTAAAAATATGTTTTGCAAACAAAATATCTAACTATAGCATAATATTAAAATCAATATTAATTAGAAAATATCTAATATGGAAAATAACTACTAATTCCAAACTTACAGTACTGTTATATACACTTATGTATCGATTAATTGATTAAATAATACATTTAATAAACGAAAAATTGATTTTGTAATTAAAACTCGGAAACTGAGTTTTTCCCTTTCGTCTTAAAAAAGTGAACAAATCTTTCAAATCATTTCACACGAGATTCTGGAGACAAAACATTTACTAATGCTTAACATTATGTAAAAAATAAGTATAAAAATTGAAATATTATATAATTTATTTCACTTTTCAATCACGACTTACTTCTCCGGAATCGTTAGCCGAGTGTCCAAACAGTGAATACAAGACAATGACCTGCAATGGCATCCATGATATGACAAACGCCGCCAATACTATGCACACCATTTTGATAACCTGTCAGTTAACGTAGAAATAAGGATATTTAGATATTGTACAGAAAGCTACAGAATATTCTTAGTATCAATAAAAATAGATATGTGCCACCTCTGGTGTACAGAGCTATGAGCTCAGAGTTTTAAGTTTTTAAATACTAAATGTTTTATAAGTTTTTATGGAATAACCCCAACTATCCGTACTGTATATACGCCCCTCTCTATCCCCTATATAAGGCGTGCTCTCTCTGCTGTGCAGTTAGAGTCCCTTTGGCTTTGGCCTAATAAAGTTAACGTTGTTTTAACGCAAGTGTTTGGTCACACTTCTTGGGCTCAACGCCTCTACGCCAGTGACACCTCCCGAGGGCGCCCTTCCGAGGTTTGGTTCACCACAACGGGGAGCACCCGTTGGTCACCACTGTTGGCCGTCGAAGACACCGCTGGCCGTTGGCGTAGAAGCGTGTGGTGAGAGCATCGCCACTGCAGTAGTGCGTGAGTGTGCGGACGGAGTGCACGCCGGCTACTGACCGGAGAGGATCCGAAGAGTGAGAGTATCACTGCCGACCACAACAGCGAGTGGGAGCACCACTCGCCCGAAGATAACCCGTCAGTCCCGGCGTTCGGAGCTGACACTAACCGGAAAGGCTTCGGGCCTAGAATAAGCGAACCGTTGCGACCGATAACAGCTGCCACTCTCACGCTCGCGAGTGACAGCCGCACCAACCGAGACCCACTGGCCAGGGTTTCGTACAGATATACAAAATAATATTATCATGTTTAGTTTGGTATCATTACATAGCAAATAGATAGCAATAATTAAAATAAATATTTAAATGCTAATAATATATTAGTATATTAAGCAAATAATTCATTTCATGAATGTTGTTTAAGTGTTATAGAACATTATTTTGGCAATTAGATACAATCCAATTATTTTATAAGCAAAATTTTATAATTAGTTTTTAATTGTTTGAAAATATAACGTCATAACAATACTGTCATAAACACCTGTGCAATGATCTAACCCATTATTACGCAAACATAATAGTGTATAAGTATTTAAATAATCAAATAAACTATAATAATAGATATTTATTTGCCGAATAATAAGTATTGACAAAAATGCCCAAGGACTAACTGTTTAATAATAAACAATAGATTTATTTGTCAATAGTCTGTAACAAATATACTATACTGTAAATAGGTTTTATTCTTGTTTTGTCTGGATATTTGTATTAATAATATTTTTATGACAGAATATTCTGTATCCAATTATTAGCTAAACCTAGCTATTTCAATTATAATTCTAACAAAACAATAAAATCCCACACGTTGTTATACAAATTCCGTTGGGAAACATGAAGCTAAAGTTTCCTTTAAGTTACACGATCCTAAAATGTTATTCAACAAGAAAACAATTGTGTTTAATTAAAAAGCAGCCTTTAGTATAACTTAGCATTTATTAAAATGAAAAAGTAATATTTTGGCACATGCATACATTAACATTAACATGTTTATTAAATAGCCACGTGAAAGGTGTATTAACTATATTTAAGGAATATTGTAATAATATTTATAAAAACACAAATATATATAAATTTATATATAAAGAATATATATTTACAAGAATTAATCTAGACATTATGTAAAAACTCTATATACTTAAATAATATATAGAGAAATACTAAATATTAATGCTTTTCGTTACATTTGGCTAACTTTTAATCCCCATTAGATTGCACATAATACTATTGAATTTGGATATTGAATATATTATTTATACAAATGTGTTATTGTGTTTATTTGCATAAGCATTAAGGACGAATGCCCTGATAAAGGTCCTTATTGAATTAACAAATTACTTGCATTAACCACGTAAATAATTTACCAAAAATAGCTCAACACAACAAAAACAAAAGTACTTATTATTTGCTGCAAATGTCTACAAACACACAAGTATTTAATACTTGAAGATTAATTGAATGCACGTATAAAACAAATAACAAGAAATACAAATATAATTCTTATACTCTATTGACTAACAAAATAAACAATAGATATATAATGAGAGAAGAGAGAGAGAGAGAGAGAATTGGAAAATATAAATTAATTAACATATACCTGTATCAACATGCTAACTAAAGTTTACAAACAAAAACGAGCATGTTACTTACTTTTTTCTTGGCCTTTTTATGGACGGACACGTTTGTTTGGTTGCGTTCGCCGGGCATCTGATTAACCCATAGGCGCCACACAATGAGTGAGTATGCGGTGATCATTACGGCCACCGGCAGGAAGAATAGGGTTGTTGTCACAAACGTGTAGTATATCTGTTTAGATACGTATGTCTTCACACACCCGCCCGCCGACGCCGAGTACACGCTCACCGACGGCCAACTCTCCACGCAATTCGTTTCGATGTAGTCGCGCCACTAATAGCGACAGTTGAGTGTCGAGTATGAAATATATGGTAAGATTAGTTTTTAGATTAGTTTTTAGATTAGATATTTGTAAGAATTGTTGGGATTAATAATGTTTTTGCTTGTCATGGATTTGCAATCGTTGATGAAATAATAGATTTAATTGTCACACAAATAATAATTGGATTTGCTATTAAATCAGAAAACAATGCATTTTGTTATATAATATAACGTACCCTAAAGGGAATGTGTGTAATCATAATAATAATAATTCATCTCGATTACCCTGACCTGTCAGACCCGATAATCTCTCATTATTTGTTGCTTTTTATTGTAGACAAGAGTTTGGAGACTAAAGAATATTCTGTATAAATGAAATTTTTTGTTTAATTTATGGTGAGGTGTAGTAATTATTTTAATTCTGTTATAATCTGTCAGCTAAACAAAAAAAATAATATGTTGCTTAAAAAACATTGACATCAAACCAACCCTATCTCCCCTGTACTCACAGTCTGTGCCATTGTTTAATCGTTAGCAACACATGTGTGTTGTAAATATCTAAACATATTTTTTTAACGAGAAAATAAAACATTAGATAAAATGTATTTTTTTTATCATAGATTGTGTCAAGCGATACGATTAACACGTTTAGGCCGTTATTCAGCAATTTATTTATTTTTTGTCACAAAAAAATTGTTGTGGTTTTTGTGGACATATTTCTGAGGCAAACATTAATACCATAAATGAATTGTTTGACAAAAATTGTTTTGTGAACAACGATGGAGATGATGATGAAGGAGAATATATGTTTCCCATAAGACTTTCACAAGTTTTATATCCATTACAAGGAGTAGTTGTGTCCATAGATTGCTTTGTTTGGCTCAATGGTAGGAAACCCACACAAAAACAAAGATATTTCTCGTATTAAGGCTTTTAATAAATAAAGATTATTATCAGAGAGAGAGAGAGAGAGAGAGAGAGAGAGAACAATTATCAGAATCCCTAATATCTTATGGTATGTAATAAAAGATTTTCCAACCCTTATATATAATTGTGTTATTTTATTAATTTATATTTGAGTATTTTCTTAACACTAAAATTGTTCAAATTCTGTGCCATTAGTATCCATGAAATGAACGATTAATTATTTTCTTATAATAATAGATTAAAGTTGTTGTTGTGTTTTATATAGAGTAAGGAAAATGCAAAATCTCAAACAAAATAATTTTTTTTGATGCGTTTAAATATTTGATTTGATTTGAGAGAGAGAGAGAGAGAGAGAGAATGATTAAAAATCATTGTATAAAAATGCAATTTAATCGATAATCATATACTGTATAATAAAATTGAATTGAATTCTTCAAGTATTAGTTTGGCTCAATGGTAAGAAACCCACACAAAAACAAAGATATTTCTAGTATTAAGGCTTTTAATAAATAAAGATTATTATCAGAGAGAGAGAGAGAGAGAGAGAGAGAGAATGATTAAAAATCATTGTATAAAAATAACTAACTACTATCCCGAGTACACATTTCGCAAAATTTAATTATTAATTATATTAGTTTTGTATTTTAACATAATATTTGATACATATTATTTGTAAATAATAAATACAGTATAAAAACAACCATGCTATGTATACATTGTCTAGGGCAAAACAAATAGGAAGCACACTATTCTTTACATTATGTTTATGTTTTGTATGCAAACACTGTATGAAAACCCACGTATGCCCTGATATACTGTATGTGTTAGAAAGCATTCTAAATAAACCATCGATGAATATCAAGTGCAATAAATATAAAAAACAATTTATAATTAAATAAACAAATATTCATGAAATGCAAAAACAAAATAAACGATATAATGGGTGAATGATTGGCAAGAATTTGCGCCATAAAAACAAATTCAATACTTGAAGAATTCAATTCAATTTTATTATACAGTATATGATTATCGATTAAATTGCATTTTTATGTCCCAGACTTTTACCCCTACACTTAAAACCAAAACTTTATTTTGTTTAAAAATTAATAATAAATATATTGTAATAGATGATGCAGCTGTCAGAAAAGAGTAAATAATTTATATACTGTAGTGTATTTATAAAAATATTTATATAAATTAAAATAAATGACTATGCTCAAGAAGATGTATACAAATAACGCTCATAATAAGGTCTCCGTACAGAATATTCTGTTAAATTATTAACGTTTGCAAATACGCTAAACACAGTTCGCAATAACTTTATTAACTTATATAATGAATCATTATTAATAATAATTACATGATAAAATAAATGCATACCTCAAATGTGTAGTGCTGTCGGTATATGAGGAACGGTATGCTAACCAATAGGGATACGACCCAAACGATGCCAATTACAAGACCGGTCCTCTGTTTGGTGACCCGCGCTCTCAGCGGGAAAAATATGGCCACAAATCGGTCGCACGATATGGCGGACAGTGTCAGCACCGATGAGGTCAGACATGTCACTGCAAATACATAGCAAATTTTACCATAGTGTTAGTTTTTTAAAATGAGTTTTTGTATATTTTAGGTGAAAATAATTATAATAATATATTTTAAACAAATATGGAAATGAAAATTTGTATGCAGTACACATTTATTAAATTAATTATTTTAATAAAACATTATTAAAATCAATATTATTTATACACTTTACAGGAAATTTATTTCAAAATAACTTTATTAAACTTGAATTTATAAAACTCAATATAAGACAGAGATTATACCATATAATAGTGACATAATTCATAGATAATACCGGTAGACAATACTAAAGTGGATTACTATGTCTGACAACTAATATCATGTGCATTTATTAGGCGTTTGTTCGCATTTTGTAAGTTCAATTTTCAAAGATAGTGTAATTTTATTTTTATTATTATTGTTTACGAAATAAATATAAATGTCAAATTGATTTCCATAAAACCCAGATTTATATACAATTTACTATCGATTTCCTGATCAAAGAAAGCAATTTTGAAAACATATTTTAAAATAACATCATTTTATTGTGTAATACACTGTTCACTGGTTTACTGTTTAAATCGTTCAAACATTTTAGATTTAAGGTATTTTAAATGACTACTATTTTTCTCGAAAGTATAAAAAATATATTCAAAATATCAGTTATTTTATGTAAGAATAAATATACCATTTATTTTATTTGGATTTTACATCCAATAAATAATATAATATCATAATATTTAGATTGTTCAAATAACAATATATAAAAACACTTTAAAATGAATTGTACTATATTGTAGAATCGTATACTAAATATGTACAGCATATAGTAATTGCCATTTTGTACACAAAATAAATAATTAAAAACTAATTTCAACAATTAAAGTGATGGAAAAGTTGGCATAAATTTTCAATGCATTTAATATAAAGCAGAGACAAATTGAACATAATTTTGTCGCTAATGTAATAACATTTTCGATGAGAATAATGGGAAATAAAAATCTTATTTTATTATTTTTGTCACTTTTATTTGATTTGGTTGTTTGCGATATTTGCCTCAAGCTATTCACTCAAATATAATAAAAGCGCACAATCGCTATATTATACACATAATAAAATTACTTTTCCAAATTTAAACACTTATAGGCTGTAGATTACATTAAACTAATATTATATTATTGTAATTAAAATTTACTAAATATTTATAGGACTGTGTAAAATTTTGTAAAAAAATATTTTTTTAAATAACAACACCATTTACACAAAATTTCATTATTATAATCATTAAAAATTACGTATTACCTAAAATTGTAGATGATTGTTTATAGAACTTTTTAGTATTTATTTATAAATGTATGTTTACGTAAAATAACAATAAAATTTTGTGTGACACCATGTATCAATATTACATTGAGTTAAATAAGTTATACTAGATTATATTTATGTTTTATAATAAATAATATAAAACTTTATAATAATAATAGCGTTTTATTACCTATTTATAGAATTTAATATGTTTATAGTCTGTATAATATTAGCAGATGTGTGTATATTGATAATTTACTTAATTGTGGTAAATAAAAACAAGTTTACAAGGTGTTTTTGACAACATCTGTGACGTTCACGGATTTATAACGCACTAATGGATAATTTATTAATCCAAAATCTATTAAATATTTTATATGATTGTCAACAACAAAAATGTGATTTTTGTTTATTTCGTTTATTTATTTTTCTTACTTTTATATTTTATTTTTCAAACACAAAAATTTTTTTTAAAATTAAATTCTAAATTATTTATATATGATTTATATAAATTTACAAATTTATCTTGTTCATATTTATTCATATTCATACATTTAAATATGTACTGGATTTTTAAATGATAAACCGTAAAATGTTCCTGTGTGGTTTGATATGACACCATTTATATGCTAGATTTATCAAAAATAGCATTGACATAAAAAATTTATTTAAAAATATATTAAATAAACTAGATAATTGTAATACATTATCTGATTTAAATAGTGAAATAAAAATAAAATTTATTTAGCTTGTTAAATATAATAGATATTAAATGCTGTTTAACTGCCATAATATCAATTTCAAAACTTGTAAAAATCACGTTTAAATTTCATATTAAATTTATAGCTAATAAAAAATTACAGAATATTCTGTAAACATCAAAGATATAAGTGTCAAAAATAATTACATTTTTATCAACAAATGTTTGGCTAAAATATAAGTATGAAGTGTGAAAAGTGTAAACTAAACAAAATATGACAATATATGTGAAGGTGTGATAGAGTGGCCACTAATAGAAATTTTATTTTTCAAAGATAGTGTAATTTTATTTTTATTATTATTGTTTACGAAATAAATATAAATGTCAAATTGATTTCCATAAAACCCAGATTTATATACAATTTACTATCGATTTCCTGATCAAAGAAAGCAATCTCTCTCTCTCTCTCTCTCTCTTTATTATATGTCTATTGTTTATTTTGTTAGTCAATAGAGAATAAACATTATGTCTGTATTTTTTTGTTATTTGTTTTATACTTGCATTCAATTAATCTTCAAGTATTCAATACTTGTGTGTTTGTAGACATTTGCAGCAAATAATAAGTAGTTTTGTTTTTGTTGTGTTGAGCTATTTTTGGTAAATTATTTACGTGGTTAATGCAAGTAATTTGTTAATTCAATAAGGACTTTTATCAGGGCATTCGTCCATAATGCTTATGCAAATAAACACATTCGTATAAATAATATATTTAATATCTAAATTCAATAGTATTATTTGCAATCTAATGGGGATTAAAAGTTAGCCAAATGTAACGAAAAGCATTAATATTTAGTACCTCTCTATATATTATTTAAGTATACAGAGTTTATACATAATATTTAGATTAATTCTTGTAAATATATACATGTATATATAAATTTATATATATATTTGTGTTTATATAAATATTATTAGAATATTCCTTAAATATAGTTAATACACTATTCACGTGGCTATTTAATAAACAAGTTAATCTAATGTATGCATGTGTCAGAATATTACTTTTCATTTTAATAAAACGCGAAGTTCTACTAAAGGCTGTTTTTTAATTAAACACAATTGTTTTCTTGTTGAATAACATTTTAGGCTCGTGTAACTTAAAGGAAACTTTAGCTTCATGTTTCCCAACGGAACTTGTATAACAACGTGTGGGATTTTATTGTTTTGTTAGAATTATAATTGAAATGGCTAGGATTAGCTAATAATTGGATACAGAATATTTTGTCATAAAAATATTATTAATACAAATATCCAGACAAAACAAGAATGAAACCTATTTACAGTAAAGTATAGTATATTTGTTACAGACTATTGACAAATAAATCTATTGTTTATTATCACCAGTTAGTCCTTGGGCATTTTTGTCAATTCGTATTATTCGGCAAATAAATGTATCTATTATTATATTTATTTGATTATTTAAATACTTATACACTATTGTGTTTGCGTAATAATGGGTTAGATCATTGCACAGGTGTGTATGACAGTATTGTTATGACGTTATATTTTCAAACAATTAAAAACTAATTATAATTTTGCTTATAAAATAATTGGTTTGTATCTAATTGCCAAAATAATATTCTATAACACTTAAACAACATTCATGAAATGAATTATTTGTTTAATATACTAATATATTATTAGCTTTTAAATATTTATTTTAATTATTGCTATCTATTTGCTATGTAATGATACCAAACTAAACATGATAATATTATTTTGTATATCTATTTTTATTGATACTAAGAATATTCTGTAGCTTTCTGTACAATATCTAAATATCCTTATTTCTACGTTAACTGACAGGTTATCAAAATGGTGTGCATAGTATTGGCGGCGTTTGTCATATC
>CAJPIZ010003162.1:0-12255 GCA_905368565.1 Medioppia subpectinata
AAAGAAATTGATGAAATTCTTCCCCAAAAGTACTATATAATTATTATTTGCAAAACAAAATTTTGTTTGTAAATTATGTGTTTCGCGAGTTTTAAGCAATTTATAATTCATTGCTTGTTATGACTATTATGCAAATCCGTATAATTTTTTAAAAATATAACGAACACTGTATTTAATAAAGTTATATATTTAATAATATATTAAACATTACGGCAAAGACATTGAAAAAGGAAATTAATAAATGCTTGTGAGAAACGGCTCATGTCTTATGATTTTGTTTATTTGCAAAACAAGAAATGGCATCAAATTAATTAGACATCCATTCAATTCTATGGAGAATACAATATATAATACCAATCATTTTGTTATTCATAAGAAATAAGTCATATAATACTTTATTTACTGTTTTGAAACATTTTATTATTAGTTTTTGTTTCGTTGAGAACTTTATTTAAAGTTTTTATTAATATTTTGTCTTTTGAAAAACTTTTTTATATGTATTTTCAAATAATAAGCAAATTTAGTATATTTTTAATTAAAAACAACTCTATATTCATATGAAAGACAAATAAGACGAAGTCGTTTAATCAGTGGATCCGATATTCATGAATAGTATTAGTATTAGTCTTACCACCGGTTTATTGATCGAAAAGTCTTGAGTTTATTGATCGCATAAATACTGCCGGAAATTGTTAGGAGAAGTAATCTCTGAGAGTCAGCACTCAAGCCATCAATTGTTTTGAGTATTTGTTTTTTATATTTGCCAATTGTCTGTAAAGTTAGTGATATTTTATACGCCAATTGTTTTTAAAATTACTAGATATCGATCACCACTTCATTTGAAAAGCTATAATCTTTTATTGGATTTTGTTTTCAGTTAAAAAGGGTATTGTTTTGCAAATAATAATTATAGAGTACTTTTGGGGAAGAATTTCATCAATTTCTTTAACAATAAACTCATATTTTGTTTGCATTTATGAAGTACTCCTCATATATTGTTCGTATATAACTAAATATAAGCATAACTATTGAACATAAGAGCTATTTGTGAGTCAAATCATTTGGTATATCATTAGAGAGATGAAGGCGAGGGAGAGATGAGTGCAGAGAAAAAGTAAATCAATTAAATGAGATCTCATTTCCATTCCTATTGAGACGTTTGTCAAAGAAATGTGTGGCCGACGAGAAAAGTGCCTTTTATTACGATTACAAGTGTACTCTTATTGTGATCATAAATACAATTATATTTATTACATGTCATTAATTTTAATTAAAAGTATATGTTTTGTGCGTCAATTATAAATGGTATGTAAAAGTTGCAGTAATTTTGATAATAAGATTCACTCAAACATCAAATTATTTGATTTAAAGATCAAAGTATCTCTGTTTTTGACTTCTAATTAATCTTTGATTGTTTTTTCTTTGTTTTATCCAATTATAAGTCAAACACAAAGTGAATATTAAATACATTGTCGAGAGATATACTTAACATAAGTTTCAAATAAAGTTTTGATTACTTAAATAATGAGTTTCAATGAATATCTCAGGAATTCACGAATTAAAGCATTTCTAAAAGTATCTATTGTTATATAAAACAGTTTGAATTTAACATTTTTAATAACTAAATAATAAAAACAATATTTGTAAATAGGGAAATAGGCACTAGATGAGTTTACGTGATATCTCCTTCACTAGACTTTTGATACGGTCATGAATTTTAATTAAAACAATAACAAAAACTAAAATTTCAAAAAACAATGTTTTTGAAACAGATTTAAAATATACGAACTTTTGATAAGATTTTTATAATTTAAATTTAAAAAGATATTTTTATTTATAAAACTGCTTTTGAGTGCAATTTTAAGTCCAAAGATTTAGTTTAAATGTCGAGTTTGAATGTTATCTTATTTTTTAATTTAATTGGAAAACTCTTTTCTCATTCAAAATATATTCACGAAATGAATTCAATTCAACGTAAAAAAATCCACGGATTAACACAACGAAAAAATCTTCGCCAAAAAAACAGTTAATTTGAATGTTTTTCACAGTTTTATCGATTCATTCTCAATATAATTGAATGTTTCATACAATTGCCTCTCTTTTATATTGAGACACAACTTCGGAGAAACGAATTTCATATAAAATAAATTGACTTTTTGTATTAAAAAAAAGTCCATTTAAATGATGGTCTGTCCGATTGTCTGTCTCAACAAAACTAATCCAATTTTTTTTAAAGACACTGTATTTCGCTTTTCAAACACATTTTATTGTTGTCTATTTTGTGGTCAAGTTTTAACGATATATTTTTGCGTTCATTTATTTTGTATCGACGATAAACTTCACGTCAAATAGCGTTATAAGTAATGACTTTATTTCGCAAAATTCAGGTCATATATGGGTTTGCTTTTGGTTTACACAACATTTACACAATTATATAACGCAAATATACAGCCATAGGAAGAGTGTAAGTATAGACTCACCTCTGCTGTTGTTTATGTGAGGCGACGGACCAGTTGTCACTTTGATAGCCATCGCCAGAAACGACCGACAAATTATCGATCGCCTCATCGTTTGCGGGGATTGTGTTTTCGGTCAACAAAAGGGTTTCATTGTTTGGTATCTCTTCGGGACTCGATGTCGACGGACTGCTGATCGTATGGTCAGTGTCTTCGCTTTGTGTCAAATCAAAGACATTGGATTTGTTCTCACTTTCTGGTGATATTGAAAATTCCGTCGACTTGTGGTCGCATTTATTGTTGTTATTCAACTCAACTGAAAATTGTATTTATAATGTTAACTAAATTTCAAAAAGTTTTTATTAAATATCTAAAGTATATATTTTGTTAAATAATGTATGTTTTGTTATTTAAGTGAATTTTATTTTTAAATTTCTTTAAATAAAACCCATTTTATGGATCGTTTAACAAAATAAAAGTTTAATTTAAAACTATTCAACATTTAATATTTTTATATCAAATCCCTTTATTGTTACAAATACTAAACATTTGTCAAATGATTATATTCTTGAACATTTATTTAATGGCATTTAATATATTGTATTGTATCTAAAAAAGTAATATTAAATTATTGTAATTTTCACTAATACTTCATATCGTGATCTACTGTTGAAATATTACTTTAAAATTAATTCTCTTTTTTATTAATACTATTAAAATAATTCGTGATTTATATAAAAACAACAGAAATAATTAAATTCAAATTTATTATATTTGAATTCAATTAAACTCTAAAACACAAGACTTGTAATGAAATAATAACGTATCGATTATTTATGTTCACAACAATTATAGATCTTGGCAAAAAATAACAAATAAAAATACTGTATATTTATATAAGGTTGGAATTTATGAAAACATAAAAACAACATTAAAATACCCATTGAAGGCACGAAAAGTTAATTTTGCAAATAGTCTTAAAGATAGCCAAAAATGTGCAATAATTTTAAATCTAATTAAATATTAAAATATTGATTTTTTGATAAAATTTTTTGATAATCATTTTGATTTATAGGCAAATGTGAGGACATTAAACACTTCTAAACACTCGGTCTTAATAACTATAATACCGGCAAAAACTTAATAGTTTTTGTAAGTTTTTAGGGAAGAAGTTGCTGTAATAATAATTTCCAATTAAACTCAATCTGCCATTTGATTACTATCTCGCCGTTGAAAAACATACTCACATTTATTTCATAATTTAAATTAAATATAAATGCTATAATTTTTTATTTTGTCGGCAAATAATAACGGTATGCAATGCCGGAGAAGACGGCGAAACACAATAAACATCTAAAGATATGGCAACGAAACTAAATGCCCGAAAGGTATTCAAACACAACAAAAGAAAAAGTATAGCGAAAAAAATTAACGAATTGTATTTACAGATGTTTTTTGTTTCTATAAAAAGGCTAATGTAATGAAGTTTGTGAACATTTTGATGGTTATCCCCGGCTATTGTGTTCACCACTGAATATAAGTGACGGCCAAACACACAACACAACAAAACAAATAGCAAAAAAACTAACTATAATTTGTTTGTTTGTCGTTAAGAAAACTCTTACATGAAAATTGATTTCTTCTCGTGAAGCCCTTCAATGAGGAGTTCATTAAACAAAAAGCTTATGATTTCGTCGATAACTCTCTCAGATTCTAACCATTGTTTTTTCGTTACGCTATTCTCTAACGTAATTTGATTTACCATTTTTTGTGATGATATTATGATCGATAACCGATAGTTTTCTTATGTATTGAACTCTCATTTGTTTCCACAATTCGTTACAATGAAGCAGATGTTGGCCTAAAGGGGTTCACTACTTATGGTTTCCCAAAATTCACTTATGATTTTTGAAACAAATTCTTTCTATCGATTAAACAGAAAATATTTTCCTTTAGATATAAAGTAGACAATCAAATATTATATCAATACTAACTTTCAATCAAACAATTTTATACGAAACTAGGATTTTATGTTGAAAATCATGTAATATAAGATGTGTATTTAATATATTATAGCATTTCTTTATATGATATAAATTAATGATATAAATTGAGTATTAAGATATACAGTAGTAGATTTTAAAAACCATGATAACGTAAAGCAATACCCTGATCAGTGATCACCCACTTATTTACTATTTGTATCGCTATTTTTCATATAACTTTTGAATTGTTTTTTATTTTAAATTTTTTCTCCCATCTGTTACCAGAAAAATATCTATTGATGTGAAATAAATCGTTTTTCACAATTGTTTGAATCTTTGATATTGAGTTTTGGTATATATTTATGAAAAATGTTTTTAAAATTATTTCGTCTACAAAAAGCGTCGAATAATTTATTCAATAGTTTTGAGAATAAATTATAGAAAGAGATATGAAATATCTCGAGTCATACATATAAAGGCATACGTGAAGTACTTTCACTCAATTATTATTATTCTGTACACAATAGTGAGACTCCTATAGAAGAAATAGTTTTGAGAATAAATTATAGAAAGAGATATGAAATATCTCGAGTCATACATATAAAGGCATACGTGAAGTACTTTCACTCAATTATTATTATTCTGTACACAATAGTGAGACTCCTATAGAAGTCTCCGGTTTTTATTTCTTCTCTAATATCCCATAAAAATATGTCTCAAAGGAATTGATAAAAACAAATAAATAAAAACTTGCAAAGAATTTCATTAAATTCAAGCGTTTGGCAAAAATAAAACTTAGCGTAAGATTAACAACAAAGAAAATTTCATAATTACCCGATTTCTTAACGTTTTTATTCTTGTTATTATTTTTCAACTCATTAATGATTTCTATCGGAGAGTAAGAGACAGAGAAAAGAGAAACAAAAAATGAGAGATAAATATAAAAAACAATCATAAAATAAAAGTTAGAGATTTGTTGTTAACAGTATATAATGGATGGAAGAAGTGATGCCACGGCTTACCGGTTCCGTCCCTAAGAAGCAATAGAGTACGCGATCCCTCTTTGCATAAAGTCTTGTAGAGTAGTTCCAGTGAATATCCGGGTAAATATGTGTGATATAGGGCTACCACAGCGTGTAGTAATTCCGACGGTGCCGTCAACTGTAAGGCACGAAATAAATAACAAATAAACCATTTATTAATCGATTCATTAAATACTGGTATATATTTTTTGGGTTGTTTTTTGTCGTAATCTCTTTTGGTGTGCAAAATGTGTATAGAAAATAGTGTTTTGCGAATAGAGATAAGGAATTTTTATTATTTTAAAAGTTATTCTTTCTCTTTCTCAATGAATATAAATCAAATCCTAAATGATTGTTGTGTTGGGAAGAGATACCGAAATGAATGTATCGTTTTTTGTGCTCTTATTTCAAAATTAGAGCCCACTTTTGGAGAGATGTATATTTAAAAACAGTTATTCAATTGAATATAATTTATATTTTAGTAATAAATTAAATTTTTTACATAACATTGTTTTTATGCTAACAGACAGATATTTCTTTGAACATTGAAATTAAAATAATAAAACAAATATTTTAATCATTATTCTGACACATTTAAAAATTTTACATCAATTTAATTTAACATCTATTAAATGTATTAAAGTAATATAAAAATCTATACAATTTAATATTGCAAACACTGTATAAACATTGTTAAAAATAATTTCTATATTTTCATAGAAAACTAAACGTCTTTTGTATCTATATTTAGCTTTTATGAACAGTTTGTTCGTGTTTTCATAACTAATTTTTATTGACTTCTATAAAACTTTTATATGAATTACAGCTCAATAGAGATGAAGATATTAAAGAAAAAGAAAACATATCCTAAATGTAATCAAACCATTCGTTTATATCTTGTTTGACATTTTCCAGAAATATTCACACGAATGGATAGAAAAATAATTTCAAACATTTTTCCCGTTGTTATTGTAAATTGTATTTGTGATAAACATAACAAATTGTATTTGTTTTGATTTCCTATTTCTCATACAATTTAATCAAAAAATTAAAACGTTTTTGTCTGAGAATTATACTATTTTTCAAGCCTTTAAACATTAACACATTATAAAGTTTTTTAGTTTCTTTTTTTCAGTTCTCAGTATTAATATAATAAGTGAAAAATTTATATTTTTCTTGATAACGTTTTCTTCTCTCTCTCTCTCTTCAAATGAGAGTTCACTTCTATTGAAACTCCAAATACCAGTGAAACTATTAAAAGATGTCTCACTTCACGAACCAATCTTCACAAAACAATTATGAATCCCATAGTCTTTTCAATTAACTCTGTTATCAGATATCTTAAAATTTATTTCATACAACAGTAAAATGATATATAAATTAAATGCAGTATTGAATGTAATACACAATTAGTTTTTCTATGTTATTATTTATTAATGCAATCTTTTCTTAGTTTTAGAAGAAAAACCTTATTATGAATTCTGTAATGACTTCAAGAGTCAAACGTATGGAAAGGTATTCATTGAGAAGAGGTTAAAAAGTACATCAATTTTGAAAAATACATTTCTTTGAGAACTTTATTTATCGGTTAATACGAATCGCTTGATATGATTGACTGCAAACTCCGGTATAATATAGTCGTTGGACTTCTTTAATATACAACATATGATAAAGTTTTTTGCGGAAAAATAATTAGATTTGAGAGAAATTGTTATGTATTTAAGGGGAAAAATATACTCAAAATTAAGGATTATATTATAAATAAGACTTTTTTCGTTATTAAGACATAACTGTTTAAGATATATAACTGGGAGTTTAGGTTGAGATGAGTTCAAAATTAATGGCCACAAAGATATAGTATAATTCATATGATTATGGTTTTGATGTGTTAGGCGCAGGAATTTGCCTCTCAATACACCATATAATACAACAAATAATAATAACGAGTACTTGTTTAGCATCCAACTGACCCGTACTGTTACTCTACTGTTAAACTTTTTATTAAGACATCAAACAAAATAGCAGTGAAAAAAGTGGCTATAAATATATTAAACCAATTTTTTAAACTTAAAAAACAGGCAAAAAATAGTTTGAAAAACTGTTTACCGATAGCTCTTGTGAAATGTTGCGCAACCGATGAGCCGGTACTCAATGCCTATCTGTGCGGTGGTGTCGACGCCGCTGTTGATGGGGTCACGGCTTTGACTTTTTCTGAGGGCTACTCCTCTCAGAAACGTTTCCATTCCTCTCATAAACTCTTCCTTTTCGTCTTCCTCTTCATTCAAACTGCAATATATATAAGACATGTATTAAAACATAACTCTTTTTTGAAAACTCTTTGGATTCGCGTGTGATTAACGAAATTGAATCCAATATATCATAAACAGGTATCAGGTTTTATATATAGAAATTAATGTATTTGATATAAAAATGACATTAATGTAATGGTCTGTTAAAGGTCTGTATGCATACCTGCCCTCATCGTACTCATCGTCGGAGTCATCAAATATATCAGTTATACTATTAATAGAGTTATGTTTTAGTGAGTCTTTCTGATGGGAACTCCTAGAAGTCGGTCGACTCTTATTCCAGTTATAATGAATGTTATGATTGTTATTATTATTATTGTTGTTGTCATTGCCATTAGAGTAGCCATCGGTGGTCATATGTCTTGTATTAGTGACCATATAATCATTTAGGATGTCATTTATGGTACGGTATCTAAAGAGTAAGAAAATAGCGTTATTTTCCAAATGAATATATATTGAGAGCAAATAAATGAGAAGAAAATAACACAGAATAAGCTATTAATGAAATATTAAGTCATTTCTACAAATAATTTATGATAAAAAGTCATGAATTCTTGAGTCCATAAATAGTTTTACTGGTAATAAAAGTCATGAATTTGTTTATAATTAAAATTAATATTAACTAAACATTACATTCTTTGCGCACATAATTCAAAGTATTTACAAAATGAAAATAAACTTTAAGCTAATCTTAAGTATAAAAATATACTTTTAATTTAATCGTAAGCAAACGTATGAGAAAAACAATTATTTAGTAATTACTTTTTCTTTGGCTAAACATTAATAAACTTGAAAACAAATTCAACATTTAATGTAAAAATTATATATTTATATCGATATAAATTACTGCAAACATGATATAACTACAGCTTTGAATATGCCTTAAATCATAACTTTGATTATGACATTACTCTTGAAATCCATTTCATTTAATATCAAAATTGGGTTTAATTTCAATCTTTCATTATTTTTCAAAAAATAAATAAAACAATTTGATTGAAAATACTTTTGCAAAATAAATAACATTTAATAGCTTTTAATTGAGTTTAATTAGCATTAATTGCAGTTATAATTAAAACACAAATAATTAAAACAAAAAAACTTTACATAAAATGCATAACAAAATGATTCAACAATTAATGCATTTTTGAATAAAGCGCTCAAAAAATGCATTCATTTTTGCGGAAACAATAAAATCGTTGCAATCATTGCGCGAATGACTCGTCATTTCTGACCATTCATTACAACGGATCCATCTCTTCATCCCTTCAGACACAACACATCACACCATCGATGGACACGATATCACCCACTCATCACTCAACCACTTCCGGTCGGATCACTCGTCGCATAACTGATCCGTTTGACGACCGAAAGGCCAACCGTCGCGAAGACAATGATTGTCACCAAAAGTGTGAAATCAATACTCAATTAAGACAACACATCCGTCGCCGAGACGTGTCGGCCGTCGCCCGAAGACTACCGCCGAAGAGTCTATTGTCTCGTTTGAAAAGTATCGGCAAAAGTGCGGACACGAAAGCATACGTTTGTCGCCAAATCGGTTGCCATAAAGTCTTATTCAATAAGCGATGGTTCGCTTCGCACAAGCGATGGCATCAATCGGATCAACGGATCCGATGGCAAAACGCAAACCCATTGATTCCGACCGATAGTGAGCCAAATGATGGCCAAACGAGTGACAACCCATCGGCTGATGAATTGGTGTCCAGCGATCGCTCGACGCCCGGAGTCGGCAAAAGAGTGGCCAAATCGGCGAAACCGTTGGTCTCGGGAATGGGTTTCCAATCGTTCGCCGGAGTGAAGGACAAAGTGGTGCTCAAAGTGTTTGAAGGCATCAAACGATACATTTGTAAGTACTGTCGATACGAGACGTACGGGAAGACCGGTCACCACAGAATGGCCGTACATATCAATGGCCAACACTTGCGCTCATTTGTCTACCGATGCGATGTCAGCGGTTGTCGCAGGTTTTACTTCAACCCCAATACGTTTCGGATCCACAAAATGAACCATTTGTGCGGATACGGCATGAAAGACACCGCAAAGCCGGACGCCGTTTGTGGTAACCATAGTATCAATAGATTCCGCACTAATGTTGTCATCGACGGCAAGAAGTACTATAAATGCATTTTTAGCGCCGACTGTCAGTACACGACATCCCATCACAACGCTATCAAATCGCACATCCATTCACACGTCTGTCCCTTCCGTCTCAAGAGTGTAAGGCGTGGACACCAGTTGTGTCCCAATACTGTCGATATCATGAAAGAGTTCAACCGATTTGGCAAAACTGTCCGAAAGAAAGGCCAAAAGTTTTATGAATGCCGACGAATGGATTGCAAATTCATTTCGTCCACAATTCAAGGATTGACGGCTCATATCAAACGCAAGCACTACTCCACTGACGACAAGTCTTTCGCCAGCGTTGCCGACGTCTTAAGCGCTAACCACAGCGACGACAACAACGGCAACAGCGCTGCCACCGGACGCGTCGTTCATATAGACCTCGACGAAGAGACCAATCACTCGTGGGATCTAACGGGAGATTGCGGTGAAAGTGTGCCCATTCAGCCAAAGCGACCCTTTGAGTGCTTCAGCGAAGGCTATGGATCCGATGAAGACGTGGATTTTTATACCGCCGAAGAATCGCGTCGAACGCGCAAGAGATTCAAAAGGTTTCATAAAATGCATGAATGGCTGCCATTTAAGTGCAGTTATTGTGAGTCGAGTTTTGATGATTTAGTTTTGTTAAGAAAACATCGATTATCTCATCAATAACTTCATGGCATGTATTCCTATAATATTCTTCTTATATATAAATTCATATAAATTTCATTTAAATATTTCTTATATATTACTTAAATAATACTTATATATTGTTTGTATAAAATTGTCTCTAATATTGTTATTTTGTTTAACGAATGAATTGTTTGTTATTTTGTTACTTTATTTTGAATGTCATTTCGTATTCATATTCACAAATGTATAAACTTTTAAATTGTTTCATTATTTAAAATAATTACATTTCATTATATATCTCGTGATATAAACCACTTTTGACTTTGAATTATAATTTTGTAATACTCTTGCAATTCATTAAAGAGAGAGAAATGCTTTTGATTTATCTATTCATAGTAGCGGTCATTGTTTTAATAGTCGTTTTATGTTTAATTGTGGTAAGAGTTAGACATACATAAGAAAATGTTTAATAGTATTTCAAATTAAGTTTTTTTCAATTTTGTTTTTCGGAAAACCCATTCAAAGTTAACGTGTATTTACTGTAAGACAAGAAACAAACAAAAAAGCGTTTCGTTTGACTCGAGACCAAAGAGTGGGACTCCGAAGGAAAGTAATGATCGGAACGGACGGCTAGTAGTGAGCAAACTTGAACAGGGATACGATCCCAGTCCCACCACTGTTCACATCGTTAACAATCAAACCAAACACAACTCTCTAATTGATTTCAACGCTATTGCAATCCATGACAAAAGTGGTGAAAGACATGAGAGTGACAAGAGTGAGACATTGAGTACCGGTTCCCGCCATAGGAAGACATCGCGACAAGTGTTGACACAATCGTCGGACGTATTGAATAACACTAACAATAATGCAAATGATTTGCGACCACAAAGAGATAGTAAGAGTGATTCAAGTGATAAAACATCAATAGTAGACATGAATTCAACTGATTTAACGCCTGATAAACACACGAACCGTTTGGAGACCACACAAGACATTAAATGTTTGGACGAAACAAAAATAATATAAGAAATAACCATAAAATCTAACGAAACATTAAATCTCATGAAAAACAGCGATTCAATTGCAGTGACTGTTAGAGAGGAATAATTATCTCAAACCACAGCTAATCCTGAATGAAGATTATTTACTACATGTTAAACTTATAATATATTTTTACAATAACTATTAAAATCTAATTAATTAAAAGTTAAATTTGAAAAATAAAAACAATTTTTGAAAATATATGTTATTATACTTTGTATATAAAGAAACATTTTGAACACATGAAGAAGAAAACAGTGATTTTGAGTGCTTTTCTTTCTTCTAACAACAATTTCTATTCAATTAATTAATAATTAATATTCCGTGAAAATAATCTAATTTTCTATACTTTCTAAACTCCGGTATTAATAATGTTTAGATAATTAATCAAAATTTAATCAAATGTTTCACAAAAAGCGATGCATAGAATATAGGGAAGGCATCAAATAATAATAGATTGTTTGGCAATACATTAATAAATAGGTATTTAATTTTCAATGCATGAAAAATGATAGTTTTTCAGTGAATATTCCTTTCAAAACATATAATAAAACTAAATTAAACGCAAATTCATTTTATATGAAAAGTAAAAAATGTTTATTATATGCATAACTTCATTAACATTATTATATATCATAAGAACTACTGAAAGAGAGAGAGAGAGAGAGAGAGAGAGAGA
>CAJPIZ010003164.1:0-12253 GCA_905368565.1 Medioppia subpectinata
TAAAAACGTGCCATGTAATTGAGAATCGATTGAATAAATCATTGAACGAATAGTTGGCAAACATTTGCGGCAAATATTTGTTATAAAAATGATTTAAATAATAATTTTCAACAAAAGACGGATTTTTACAAATAAAAGGATATATTTGTTCATTAGATGGAGTATGATAATTTTCACGTTTTTTACACATTTTCTTCAAAAGTTGTTTTACCATAATTGTTACATTTTGTTTCCATCCCTCGTATTCATAGTTTAATCCAAATTCATTATTAATTTTTGTTTTGTCAAAAAACACATCCCTTTCCGTACAGATAGTAATCTCTGGTAAAAGCAAATCATTGCTCGGCTTTACGTTAACGCTATAGACGTTGGGATAACTGAAGTAATATATTGTTAATTCTATGGCCCCATAGGATAGCACACAAAAGCATAACACTTTTGATTTAAATTTAATGATCGATATATAAGTGATGTTATAATCAGTTTTAATTGAATGAATGAATTGAGTTATAGACAGTATTTTAGTTAAAAGTATAAAATATATAAATAGAAACAAAAGTTTTAGCTTATTAAATAAATGAAAGAGTAATGTATTTATATATCGTGACATAAATGTAATATTCATTTTGTTTAATTAGTTACTAGCCGTAAATAATGCTCGTTTATTGATTTTGCATTTAATTGATTAGTCAAATATGATTTGATTATTTAATATTATTATTATATTACAATATTATTATAATAAGATAATATATAGTCTTATTGTTAAAAAATACAATATTATACTGTATTTTTGAATCTTATATTATACAGCGTCTAAAAAGGCATAAAATGTGCATTTTGTTAGAAAAAATGTATACACATATAAATTTTCATAAATGTTTAGTTAAACATACCGTTACAGTAGGGGTGAGAGATAAATGGTTTCAATATTTAACACAAAAATGTTTGTAAAAATATATTTATTTTATAAATAAAGTAATAATATATTGTGATAAATATTTATAGATAAGCAGGGCACAACATACAATGTATATAATGTTTAGGTAATAAAGTAAAATTATAAATCTTGAATGATTTAATGATCAATATTTAAGTGATGTTTTAATTAGTTTTTAATTAGTAATTAACTTAATAAATCAATTGATTTAATTATACTGACATAATAAACTTTTAATAAAATTTTGCATTGCATTAAACTCTACAAATGATATAACGTATCTGTTATTATGATACTTTTGTTTTAACTGTGTTTTTACAGTTATAATTATTTTTTGTATTTTTTGATAGCATTTTCATTGATGTTATTATTATTTATTAGTTATTATGTAACTTGTAATGTCTTATGTTATTTTAAATAATTAATGTACTATTGGAACAAATACATTGTGTATTTTTGTGTATTCCACATAAATAATTAAATAACTCATAATCTAAATTAAAAACGTGCCATGTAATGAATTATATTTCTATTTCATAAGAATCAATTTAATAATGTAATAACAATTATAATTTAATATTTATATTAAGTTTGTAACGAATTTCTACATTATCATATCACTTTCATGTGCCACCTTATATAAAATTTATTACAATAAAGTCATTAACTATAGATTAATACTCTTAATCGAAAACATTGCTAAATAAATATAATATTCCTATAATTAATTTGTTTTATTAATGAATCGACAAAATAATGACATTTAAAATAATATTATGTAATATTATCCAGAACTTGTATTTATAAAAGTTTTTTTTAATTTAAAAAGTAAGGTAAAGATTAAAGATGAAATAAATAATTTGAACTAATGTATGTTACATTTTTGTTTAAAATATAAGTACAACTATAAATTTAATATAATATTATATAATATTATCGAAAACATTTGACAATAAATATTGTTAATTAAAAAATTACAAAAATGATATCAAAAATTCCATTTAAAAGCTATATATTAAACACATTACTATTATTTGGATTTCTATACCAAACCTATGAAATCAGTTTAATATACTTCTCATACGAAACCATAACTACCGTAAAGTTTGATTCCAAGAGTGGATTTAAACTACCGGCTATAACCGTATGCGCCTACGCCAAGAACAGGCCACATGGATTTAATTGGAGCCAATCAGTGGCTAAACAATTATTATCATTGCAAAAGTACAATTATCAATTCAGGTGTGGGTATATCGTTTCACGATATACCTGGAGAGAATGTAATTTGGTTTCACCATATCACATGTCTAGATTGACATTTTCGTATACAATCTGTTGGACAGTATTATCCCGATGGGCGGCCGAACCCGAGCACTGGTATATACTTAACAAAACAACTCTATTATATCCACCGGAAATAATTCTTTCATGGAATAAGAACATGATTAAAGGGGGTCAGCTCTACGTCCGACTCCATTATCCCAACGAAAGGGTTCGCTATTTTTTCGAGAAAAGCTTTATTCAAATTAATACAAACCATAGCGATAGGTTTAAAGTAAAATATCGTAAAACAATGATTGACCAGGGCAATTTATATAATCATAATAAATGTTTTATCAATCAAAATCGAGACGATTGTGTAAAAGAGTGCGTTCTTCGAGTATTTACAAAAAAATATTCCTCATTTCCATTGTATTTTCAAATCTACCATGATGATTGTAAAAATAACAATACCAAGCAGTTTTCGCAGTCGCTTGACCTACATGACATATATTTGCGCAATATTACAAGTGATTGTATTAAAGAATGCAATGAACGCGAAGAATGTATACAACACTTCTATACCGTTAATTCAATAGGAAATGACATATTTTATGACAAATACAAATATAGGCTAAGAGTATTACTACCGTCAGAGCCCGATATGGTGTACGAAATATCATATAAAATGTCAATCGATGAGTACTTGTTGTTCGTGGGTTCGCTTCTAGGCCTATGGTTTGGTGTATCGGTCCTTATGTTCACTAATCTATTCACACAATTGTTTAGTAAATATAAAACAAAATTCTACAATAAATGGAAAATTAATAATAATAATATGATGAAGGTTACGAATAATAATAATACAATGCTATTCACTGTAATAAACAGGAAAACCAATGTTCATTCTATGAGACCTAGAGCAATCAGTGCTACATAATTTTATTTAAATGATTGCACCATTTATCATTGTTTACCTTAATTTAAAACATATTTATTAAACACAAACATTAATTTGTATAAAATTTAAATTTTAACCACAATTCAGCTATGAATAATTTGGTTTATAAAATCATTATGCCCCCGCCCATTTCGCTATGTTTAACATGGGATAACAAAAAATTCCTCTATTCTGTTAATGTTATATAGTCTTTACATCTATAAAATAGTATCAATTATCATTATTATATTTTTAAAAATGGTACATTATTGACACATGTAAACACAACTAAATTTGTACTAAAGTCCCAGCAATAATTATGTATCACCTTATATAAAAGTTATAATAAAGTCATTAATTTTAAATAACTAATTTTTAACTACTGTTCTGATATGAATAATGTGGTTTATAGGATCGTTCGGCTACTTTTCCCGAACGATCCTATAAACCACATGCTGAATGCTGAATTGTGGTTAATAAAAAGTGATATCATATATTCCTGATATGTAATGAATTATATTTCTATTTCAAAACAATCGATATAATAATGTAACAATTTATTAAGGATAATAACAATCTATTAGAAGTTTTAATGTAATGAATCTTATATAACATAAACGATACTATAATATAAACAGATGTAATTTATAATTAATAGATAATTAATACAATATTTTTACTACATTTTATATTAATCAATATTTATGCAAATATTTTTGATTTTGTTTTGATCCATTGTCTTAAAAATTATGTCGTCGTAATATTACAACTAAATACTGTATTTGTAACGTATTTCAACATTATCATGTAACATTCATGTGCTATCATATATAAAATTTATTACAATAAAGTCATTAAATATAACTTTAGATTAATAATTCAGTTATACTCTGAATCGAAAACATTGCTAAATACTGTAGTAGATTATAATTCTATAATTTTTTTTATTAATTAATCGATAAAATAATGTAATGACATATAAAATAATATTTTTGTAATATTTAATATACCAGTACTACGTGTATGTGTCTCGGGTCTAAAACTTTGCGCCATATTTTGATACCCGACTCATACATACAATGTACACATTGCATTTCATCCCACAACATAATATGTTATATTTTTGCTTAAAATATGAGTACATTTTTTAATTTAAATATAATATTATAAAAAACATTTGACAATAAGTATTATTTTAAAATTACAAAAATGATATCAAAAATCCCATTAAAAAGCTTTATATTAAACACATTACTATTGTCTGGATTTCTATACCAAACCTATGAAATCAGTTTAATATACTTCTCATACGAAACCGTAACGACCATAAAATTTGATTCAAAGAGTGTACTTAGACTACCGGCTATAACTGTATGCATTGACTCCAAGTACAGGCCACTTGGATTTGATTGGCACCAATCAGTGTCTAAACAATTATTTGCATTGCAAAAGTACAATTATGAATTCAGGTGTCAGTATATGGTTGCACCAAATACCTGGAGAGAATGCAATTTGATTTCACCATATCACATGTCCATATTGACAGCTTCGCACACAATCTGTTGGACAGTATTATCCCGATGGGCGGCCGAACCCGAGCACTGGTATATACTTAACAAAACAGTTCAAGCATTTCCACCAAAAATAATGCTTTCATGGAATAAGGATATGATTATTGGGGGTCAGCTCTACGTCCGACTCCATTATCCCAACGAAAGGGTTCGCTATATTTTGGAGAAAAGCTATATTCAAGTGAATGTAAGCTTTACCGATGTCTTTAGAGTAGCATATCGTAAAACAATGATTGACCAAGGTAATTTATATAATCATAATACATGTTTAATCAACCAAGATCGAGACAATTGTGTAAAAGAGTGCGCTCTTCGAGTATTTACAAGAAAATATTCCTCATTTCCATCTCGATTTCAAATCTACCATGATGATTGTAAAAATAACAACACCATGGTGTACCAAAACATTACGAGTGAAACATTGGATACGAGTGATTGCATTAAGGAATGCAATGAACGCGAAGAATGTATACAACGCTTCTATTCCCTGAATATATTTAGAAATGATATGAAATTTTATAACAAATCCACTTATCAGCTAAGGGTATATCTACCGTCAGAGCCCGATATGGTGTACAAAATATCATATAAAATGTCAATCTATGAGTACCTGTTGTTCATGGGATCACTTGTGGGCCTATGGTTTGGTGTATCGGTCCTTATGTTCACTAATCTATTGATGGAATTATTTATTAAATATAAAACAAAACTCTATAATAAATGGAAAATAAATAATAATGTTATGATTAATAATACAATGCTATTCACTGTAATAAAGAGGAAACCCAATGTTCATTCTATGAGACCTAGAGCGATCAGTGCTACATAATTTTATTTAAATGAGTGCATAATTTATTATGGTTTACCATAATTTAATGTATATTTATTAAGCACAAATATTTATTTGTATAAAATTAAAATTTTTAACCACAATTCAGCTAGGAATAATTTGGTTTATAGACTCGTTATGGCTCCCCCTATCCCTGCGCTATGGGATATAACATGATAATACATAGATTTGTAGTATATTCCTAATATACTATCCAGGACATTTATTTATAAAAGTTTTTATTAAATTTTTAAATAATAATAAAAATATTAAGTTTTATAATTAATGGTTTGAAATTTTATTATGTTTCAAGCGTGTTAAATTCATTTACTCACATTATCATGATCAGAAAATATAAATATTATTACGTAATATCGTGCAAATTGATCAAGTTCATTTCACAAGCCAACTTTTTAAAATAAAAGATAGTAGAAAATAAAATTGAATGTAAAAATTAAGCTACGTTATTAATGTGTGAACCATAAGGATTTTTTAATGACCAAAGTATTGCGCACATTAATGTACTATTCATAGATACCGTGACATATGGTTTGCACCAAACCTATTGCCCCCTTAACTGCACGCCAAGTGTTAGATTTGTATTAACATTTACCATAATGTTTGTTAACTCAACCCCTGTTCACGCGTAACGTTGTTTGTGAACTGAGTGTTAGTGCTATTGAATGGCTGTTGTGTTTTGTAATCACTTAATGAAAAACATATTGTGTTTTAATTAAGTGTTTTAATTATTATTAACTATTATTAATAATATCTAGTGTTTTATTTGTAATAATAATAATTATTAACAACTCGTGTCGTTATTATAGAGTGTATAATAAATGTAGTAATAGTTATAATTAGTAATAATTAATGTTTTTATATTTATTTTGTACACAAACACAACAAACACATGATAAACACATTGTATTTTTGGTTTAATATACACTATAATTTTTGCTTGGGCGTTTGTGGAACGCGTTCCATTTTTGTTAACCTTGTTTAGTTTCATACATGTGTGGGGCCTAATCGATATATAATTTATACAGTACACTGTATGAAAATTAAATGAAAAATTTTAATTGAAATCCGCTAGGGGGACGCCCATTACTACTATAATTAGTTCATTATAACGAGTATTAAATGTACAGTACGTTATAGTAGTTATGTTATTATAATACATACTATACATGATTTAATACACACTTATGTATAACAAACACGTGTTTCATAACGACTGTTACGTTAAGCCGTTTAACAATCGGCCCAAAAGTGGCCACAATTTGCGGCCAAACGGCGGACACAATGGCCAACACCAGAGGCTCAGACATCACGTGACTGTCCCTAAACATCGATATAGTTATAAATTAGTTAATTATAGTTATAGTAATAGTAATAATCATAATAACAATACTAACGATAGGTTTAAACGCGATTACAAGCAATTAAAGTATAAAAAATTAGTTAATTTTAGCAAAAATTATCTCAAAATAGTTAAGAGTCGACTAATTAATAACGCGTTAATTAATAATAATAATAGTTATAATAATAATAAGTTAGCGATAGTTAAGCCAAACACCAAAACGGGACCAAAGTTTGAATACAACGGCAACTATAGTACGGCCGCCGCCAAGAGGTTGACTGCGAATGGGCGCCGATATCCGAGGCCCAGACCATCGGCAACAGTAGTAACAGCACCGGCGGTGACCAATGGGCGGTCACTATCGCCAGGCGCTGAGATGCCAGTGTGCGAGTTCTACCTGCAGGGCCGTTGCGCTCACGACCACTGCCCCTATAGGCACGTCAACGTCAACCCAAACGCCCGCATCTGTCAGCACTTTATCAACGGTCACTGTCCACTCGGCCACAAGGTATACCCCCTCCCCGGCCAACCATTATAGCCACCATAACCACCACCGCCTCCTCCCGGCCCTCCCTTTCCCACTGTTAAGTACTGTTTGCCAGTAGTTTTGTGATACCTTTTAACCCCTTTATTTGTTTTGTAATACAGTTTAACCCCTTTATAATGATTAGTATTTAGTTCCCTATACCCCGACCCCACCCTTGCCCTCCTCTATCGTTGTGTTCAGCAATTGTTGAATTGATTTAATGATAACTAATGTTATTTTTATGAGAGTTTTTTTGCTTTTCTTTTCCCACACACACTGTCTCTGTCTGTCTCTCAATCTCTTCCCGCATACGAAGTGCAAGAGTAGCCACCGATTGGTCGGCCAAACGGGTGCCACCACTGCCACCACCACTACCGGTGCCAAAGCTAACGGTCACACAAAGTTACGTCAACGACCGGCGATGAAACGGGTGCCAAACGGACGGTCGTCGCTGTCCACCAAACAGGCCATCAAACGAGTCAACAAACAACACGACAATCGCCGCCAATACCATCACCAGTACCGCCGCCGCCACCGACTCCAGAGCATTACCGCACACAACACCACCGCCTCAGCCACCGCCCACTCCCGTGACCTCCTGTGCCAAACGGGCGGTTCGCAGCCACTGTTCATACCGATAGCCACCACCACTGCCACCGATGATGACTGTTCGCCGCCATTGTCTGCGGCGGCTGTGGTAGCAGTGAATGGGAGCGCTAGTAGTAGTCCCGAGTGTTTAGTCGCCAGTAATGATAGTTATGTTAATAACAATAGCAATAACCAAATGTCACGTAAAACCACTTCTCATAACACTATCACTACTATTAATAATGTATCGCATAATAGAAAACACAAATACTTTTGGTTAGACAGCGATGACGACGAGCGCAGCGGCGATGGTGTGGCCGCCGATGCCGGGCCTATAGCCGCGCCCGACGGCTCACTGGCGCCCACCGCTGGCCACCGGCCGGCCATAAGGATTGTACCAAAGTTTTTGCTTTGATATTAGTGTTTGTGTTTTGTCTCTCGAGGGGTGGGGAGAGAGGGGTTTGTGAAATGGTTTTTCGCCAGAAATGCAATGCAACAGAAATTTTAGTTCAAAATTTATTATTGATTTGTGTTTTATTTAAATTTATATATAATTTTGTTTATCATTATCCCCGACAACGGGACCTTTTGATTGGTCTCGTGTTTTCATATTTTGTGCGATTAAAACACTAGTTATTAGTTTGCATTTTGTGTTGAGAAACGCTCGTGGCTGTTTTTTTTGCCTCCCTCTCCCTTAAACCCTATTGTTTTTATTATTATTTTTTTATAAAATATTTATTTTTCATCACATTTTTGTTGTATTTGTTGTGTTTTGCGGTTTTCTCGCCCCAACCAAAGCAACACCACATTTGATGTATAATAAGTTATTGTTAATAATATTTTTAATAAAAATTAATATTAATTTATTTTTCATCACATTTTTGTTGTATTTGTTGTGTTTTGCGGTTTTCTCGCCCCAACCAAAGCAACACCACATTTGATGTATAATAAGTTATTGTTAATAATATTTTTAATAAAAATTAATATTACTTAAATTTACATGTTTTATGCGTTATTTATTTAATTATAATTTACATTTATAGTTACTTTAATTAATTAGTAATTTATTTTATAGTTTTTATTGTTATAAATCGCGTTATAAAAAACTATAAATTTGATTTTTAGTTATAAAATTCAAATACTTTTTTAATTCAGTTATTTATTTGTAGTCAAAATTAATAGTCAAATATCTATTTCGGGGCAAGTGTTTTAAAAGTGCAAAATTAATTTATCAGGGTATTTTTCGGGGCTAATTAACCACAAAATTGTGACCAAGTTGTCAATCAGGCGCACAAAATGCTGGAATATCTGTACCGATTTGGGGGCAAATTAGTGTCCATTCGGGTCCAATCGGGGCCACTATTGTACTACCTATGGATGTTGGGCTTCGCGACGGGTCCGGACATTAGGAGGTCGGCCGCTGTCGTTGTTGGCCGACTGGTCCGCGCCGTACATCTGGCCGTATGTCCCGACCGACCGATGGTTGGCCTTCAGTTTGAACTGTGATAGTATGAGGTGTGGACTGTAATCGGGGTTATATTGTATTGAGTTGTTTTGTGTTTTAATTCAATGTAAATTATGATGATTGCCAATAAACATGAATTTTGATCAGTTTAGTTGCAATTGATTTGTTTAAAAGTTAATGTTTTAATTGTTTTAAAACTTTTTTAAACACATAATCAAGTGTTTGTGTTATTTAAGCACTAGTTTTCAATTTAAGGTATTTTCTATTCAATCACTATTTTATTTTTGAGTTATATTAATAAAAAAATTGATTAAATGATTAAACATTTACATAAAACAAATTGTTTTTGCAAAATGTCCAAAAAATACATTTTCAGTCTTATTTTATTAGGTATACGTAATATACACCATATGTGACTAAACTAGTTAAATAAACAAGTTTTTAAATTTGTTTTCAGCTTAATTAACATTAAATGCGCAATCTCAAATATCATATGGATGTCTGTCAAGTTACAACATAATATGATGTAACAGTTACATCATAATAAGGCAACTAAACGTGAAAAGTAAATTTGGTGAAATGAAAACAAAAATAGTTGTTTTTAGTAAAATAGTTTGAATTAAAGTGTTTAAAGGATTAATAATATATGTTACATTTAAAAACATACATGTATTAAATTTAAACATGATTTTTAAGTTTAATAATGGCTTCAGAGTTAGAAAAGTATGAAATTTGTGCCAAAATTCCTGATATTATTAAACAAGAAATCAAAATATTTCACATTTTCGACGACACGAGCGGTAAAAACATATTGTTTGTGACAACCGGTGATCGGGTCTATGGGTTGGGCACTAACACTGACGGAGTGCTGGGTTTGGGACACAACCGACCCATACATACACCCAAAGAAATACTGGGATTAAGTTCACATAAAATACACCACTTTTACAATGGATGTGATTATGTATTGGCTGTGAATAGCGATCGCAACCGTGTGTTCAGTTGGGGTCGCAATGATTGCGGACAACTGGGTAGGGATATGCCTGACCATCACGAACCGGGTGAAATCACCACGCTCGCGTCACCTGATTTTACCATATGTCAACTGAGTTGCGGCAAACGATCAACACTAGCCCTCACCAGTGATAGCCGGGTATTTTATTGGGGTTTGGATGCCATAGGTACACGTTTCCTAACTAAACCTACGGATAAATTTACGCTAAAACCTACGCAAATAGCGTTTCCCATAGGAATAACATTGGCTAACATTGTGTGCGCTAATAATAAAATGTTTGCCATAGCCAGCGATGGACAGGCGTTTATGTGGGGCCAGCCCCATGTGGTGGGCCCAGGTATTAAATCGCCCAGGGCAATGAAAAATGTGCATAATGTGTGCGATATTTGCGTGTATAGTAGTCACGTGATTTTATTAACACGCGATAAACGTATTTATAATTATAAAACTTTTATGCCTAAAAAGGATGAACTAGTTATGAAACCGATTGGCAATATTCCCATCGAGAGTATTAAACAAGTCTATATTTATATGCAAAATGATCCGGCACGAACCAGTAGAACCACCATAATGGCTTACACGGGCGCTAAAATCTATGTACTTACCGCCAAACTGACCCTGTTGGAGACAAACTATAAATCGTATCATGAAATCTATATTGATAAATATCAGTTGACGTTTAACCAGGTCACTAATTGTAATTTGAATCATGTTGATGGTATTACTAAAATACAAACTGGTAAAGTTAATATATTATATTTTTATATGGTTTAGTGTACATTATAAAATTTAATCTTGATTATTGTTTAAGATGAATTGTCTAGATTAAATCACATTCAATTCAATGAAGAGTTTAAACACCTGGCTGATCTTGGCGCTGGATATTTTGGGACAGTATTTAAGGCACTTAATCCAAATGATCAGCAGATATACGCGATTAAAAGGTGTCGTGTTAAAAGTCGTAAGGTTACTTTTTAAAATAAAACTATTTACTGTAAAAATAAAATAGTAAATAAATAATATTTGTATTTTAAAATCAGAGATTAAAGAAGACCAAGAGCAAAAATTATTGTCCGAAACTAAAATCATGATTGATTTACGTTCAGAATATGTCATTCAATACTACTATTCGTGGTTTCAATACAACTGTCTGTACATTCAAATGGAGTGCTGTTTATATAATTTGATTACATTTAACAAAAATAAGCGCAAAATGTTTGGCAAACACTACAAGAGATTCAATTATTTCATATCATATGATATATTCAGACAATTAGTGGAAAGTGTGAAGTATTTGCACAAAAATCATATCATTCACAGAGACCTCAAACCCGATAACGTATTGATTCAGTCCATCGATAAGACAACCAAACGATGCCTTAAATTATGTGACTTTGGTTTGTCTAAAGAGATGAACAAATACACCGATGCCTTCAAAATGACTGATTTAGACATTCAATTCCAGGCACCGGAGGTGAGCACCGGGTGCTATGACCACAAAATAGATGTCTATAGTCTGGCAATGATTGGGGCAGTAATTTTTGGTTTTGATCATGATGATATTAGGGACGGAGAGTAAGTGGTTATCTGTTTTATTATATTATTTTTATTTTTACTATATTTTAATAATTGTTTGTTATATTTTAAAATAATTTTCTACTTTTTACATAAGAATTACTTGCATTGAGACAAATGATGAAGAATTGGATAATATATTGTCACAAATAAATCAATTATTGCTTGAAATGAGTGTCAATAC
>CAJPIZ010003165.1:0-12252 GCA_905368565.1 Medioppia subpectinata
TTGTCTCTCAATTAATAGGATCTTAATTATGATTTACTTGAAACGGCTTTTTATATACAATCAACTAATGATTGAATTCTTATATTTGTTTTTCCTCTCGAAATTGAATGATTGCTGTGAGAAAAAGGCATACAAAAGGTTTTGACCAATTCTTGCACTCAAAACGCATTTCTATTAATTATGTCGAGAGAAACAAAACAAGAAACTCTCCGAAGAGAGCAGACCATTGTTTAAACCATATTTCAGTTGACTATCAAATACTATTACAGAGATTTTTACAATTATTGCATATTATGTGTAATAAATCAGTTTATTGTTACCCAAAACTAAACAAAAAAACTATATTGTTATTTATTATAATATAATTATTCATTAGTACTTTGTATTAGAATTTAAGTTTTATGTTATATGTCTTATATCAACATTTTAATGAATTATTTTTTCACAAAATTTAATTATGTACAGAATATATTGTTTTTTATGAGTATATAATTTATTAGCGTTTAATTTAAACAAGTAATTTGTTTATTATTATTGTGATAACTAATCATATCAACCAATGGTGAGAATCATGTCTTTTTGGGAACAGTTAGTCATTCATATAATAATTATATAATCGTTTAGTGAAACAAAATATTAAAATTACAGATATATTATTGGCATCTAAACAATGAGACTAAAATAAAATGAAATGTTATTTATAAATAATACTGGTTTTTGTCACTCAAATAATGTTTTAGGACTAATACTACACAAACCGACTCTTCGACAACAAACATAATAATCTAACATTATAATAACAGTAATAATGATAATTGAATTGTAATTATTATTATTAACACTTATTATATAATTAATTAAATAGAAGCGAATTATTGTAACATAAGATATACTAATTGAGAGACAAATTGTGATTAAAGAAAATGTTTGTTTTTACTTAAATGGTTCTCACAATATGTTATAAAAGACAACAAACAAACAAAACCCATAATATTAAGAAAATTAATTGTGTTTTTCTACTCATTATTAGTCAAACAATTTCAAAAATACCATTGAATCCAATTATATGAAAAAAGTCAAAGCACTGCCAATTGATTTCCTATGTTTTTGTGATGAAAAACACCATTTAATCGTCAATTTTTGTTTCATTTCTAATCAATTCTCTAGTTATAAAAATTTAATATTTAAAAATTTTAAACAAAAAACATAAAAAAACAAATCTAAAACTTTTTAAACTTTATATTTTTTAGTTAAATTTAATTTATAATTCATTTTGATATAACTGTATGAACGTTAAAACAATTTCAACTTGATGGAAAAACAAAATAACTGATCATTCTTTGTAAAAATGCATATTAATTGACACATTATATAACATGTCATTTGATTTTGTTTGTTTCATATTAGAGAAAATTATTAATAATTATTGTTATTTACAATTCTAAACGGTTTTGAAGTTTATTTCTAATAATTATTTGACCAAAATTACATTTATGCTCTTTATTGACTAATATTTCTTAACAAAAAAGATGGAAAATACAATATATCTATAGTATTGGTGTTCAACGTACTTACTATTAGTAAGTTGGAGTAGTAAAGCCAAGTGTCATCTCAATATTAAAATTATATTTTAATGATTAAATTAANTTACGACTACACCTAAAATGCAATATTCCTTCGTTACGATCCGTTACGACTACACCTAAAATGCAATATTCCTTCGTTACGATCCGTTACGACTACACCTAAAATGCAATATTCCTTCGTTACGATCCGTTACGACTACACCTAAAATGCAATATTCCTTCGTTACGATCCGTTACGACTACACCTAAAATGCAATATTCCTTCGTTACGATCCGTTACGACTACACCTAAAATGCAATATTCCTTCGTTACGATCCGTTACGACTACACCTAAAATGCAATATTCCTTCGTTACGATCCGTTACGACTACACCTAAAATGCAATATTCCTTCGTTACGATCCGTTACGACTACACCTAAAATGCAATATTCCTTCGTTACGATCCGTTACGACTACACCTAAAATGCAATATTCCTTCGTTACGATCCGTTACGACTACACCTAAAATGCAATATTCCTTCGTTACGATCCGTTACGACTACACCTAAAATGCAATATTCCTTCGTTACGATCCGTTACGACTACACCTAAAATGCAATATTCCTTCGTTACGATCCGTTACGACTACACCTAAAATGCAATATTCCTTCGTTACGATCCGTTACGACTACACCTAAAATGCAATATTCCTTCGTTACGATCCGTTACGACTACACCTAAAATGCAATATTCCCTATTTATGTTCCCAAAATTAACTTATCCCTACTACTAGTTGCTTATTCCTATTCCATAAATTAACACTTAAAACCACACTTTCCCTCCCTATTGTCTCACAAATAACATCCCTGATCAACCCGTTTCCTATCTATTGTCACAATAATAACTTATCTAAACTACACTTTCCCTATATATGCTCCCAAAATTAGCCTATAAATTGCCGGAATTAAGTCTTCACTTCCCGTACGGCCACTCAATCGTTGAATATCTGCCAGAAATCGGCCAAAATTGCCAACAATTGACAAAATTATCGCTTATTTTGCATTCAATCTCTACCGAAACAAATGTCTAGACATTGCATTTAATTCAACACTTCCCGGGACTCAAGAGATTGTCTCTGAAGATCACATCATTTGATTTAAATAGTTTTCAAGACATGGATTGGCAACTGATGCTAACCTTAAGACACTGCCGACGGTTAACGCACTTATCGTTATGTTTATATCAATTTAAAACCGCATACTTTGTCGATATCGACACATATTTGCCACGACTTCAACGCCTGGACCTCTTAGACAACAACCAGTGGATTGACGGCCAGTGTTTGGATCACTTGTCAAGACTACCGGCGCTCCGATCACTGGCTATCAATAAACGGGGTTTGGGTTTAAATGGCAAACATTTCAATCAATTGTTGGCCAAAAGTGGACGCCTGGAGACCATTGAAGTCTGTGATTACGATTGTGTCGACAGTTATCTCTCGACTAAAATTATTTATAAACAAAAATAATTATTATTTATTTATAATTAATTGTTTTTATAAAATCAATTTGTTTTTAACGTAATTATAATTATTGAAATTATTAACAAATAAAATTAATACAATTAAATTCTTGATCGCCAACGAAGTCTCTATTAGAGACTTAGAGTAGAAAAGCCAATTGTCATAAACAACATTAAAATTATGTTTTAAAGTTTGGATTAAAAATTATTAATCATTTAAATGAATGAACATATTATACACAAAGGGTATAAAATTTATTTTAAAAAAACGTAACGTTATATATGAAGCGTTCAATTACATTGAAATTTTGGGAAAACCATAGGATATGCTATCGTATGGATTGACTGCATTTGACTCAACTTAATATTGACGAATTCCCATTAATAAGAAATAATGCATTAACAATTCTAACATATTTTGGATCGACTTTTGATTGTGAACAATTTTTTTTCATTAATGAAATGAATTAAAAATGACAAAACTAATCGTTATTCCAAAAACACATTGAGATCACGTTTGAAAATATGGTCAACGAATACGATTGAGTCAAATATTGATAAAATTGTTGATAATCGCAAACAATATCAAAAATCTCATTAAAATGTGAATTAAATTTTGTTTTAAGTGACGTTTGTGGATAGACTGAAAGCCAACCACTATAAAAATGAATGAGAAACTATTAGGTGGACCTACATAGTGTATACGATAGTTGTCCCTATCGTATTTTTACATAGAGATACATTATAATAGCATATTAGTTTAAACACGTAAAGATCAGGCACCTGTAGTGCGAATTTGATAAACTCGGTTGTTTTCAAACATGTATTAAGTATACTTTATGTTTATATAATCAACAATTCGTTTTATTAAAAACTTGTCTAAAATAAACAAAATTTTTAAAATTATAGTAGTTTTTATGGTATAACTTGCATTGAACCAATGCTAATTAATAAGGACAAATATAGTATACACCCTTTACATGTGATGTTTCTTGTTTAATACTGACAAACCTAAACTTTTTACTGACCGTTGCGCCACCTTTTTAGAGCACACTGTGAATCCATATCTGTGATATTCTAAAAAAGGTTGAACACCAATAATCTATAGAAATAGCAATTATTAGATAGAATTTTTGTGGTCTAAGCTATTTTGAGATATATTATAGTTAATATTTTGGTTAAAAAACTAACAAAAACTCAATTGTTTGCAACTTTCAATATGGTTAAAAACAACTCAATTCGTTTTGTATTATTATGAAACCGATAGTAAAAAATTAGAGTAAATATAATATAAAACTCATTGATTGATAGATTAGCCAAAGTTGACCAAACTATATAGGATTTCTATGTCTGGTTAAAAGTAAGTAATAATCATATAAAACACAATCAAATCTGATATACAAATTGAAAGTATTATATAAACATAAGTATAAGCGCTTTACTCAAGTCTTGGCAAAATATAATAAAATTATAACTTTTATTCTTAAAGTTCACATAAATATAAGGATCTCTCTATATATTGGATAACAAGGATTGGGCGAAATAAAAGTAAGTTAATAATAGAGTAATACTAATAGATTTAACACTAAATAACAAAATCCTATAATGTATTATATTTTATAAGATGCACTGTATTTGGCTTATTGTGTGCAAAATATAAGATTATTATAAATACAGTATACAAAATATGAAATAATAATGATTTTAAACTTTACATAATATGGTATAATAGCAATTATACTCTACATTACACTTGTTTTCATAAATGTAAATTAGAAAATTCACTCTCGTTTTGGTTGATTCATGAAAAAACAAATGTTTTAAACATTTAAAATTATTTTTAAACAATCTTTTTATACAAATAACAAATTAGTTGTCTTACATTAGTTTAAATATAATTAACATTATTTTACACATTATCTCAAATCACTTTTTAAGTATACTTTCAATTAGAGAAACATTTTTTGAGTCGAAATAAATTGATTTTTTCTAACAGTGAGTTTACGATATCAAGGAAGTGGTTTAATGTATAAATTAAGCGCTTAATTATCACTTTCCATAAGCATTTGCCAGTAATTGTCTTTTTCAATGCATTGTTTTAAATTTATTGAGAAACTATTTGTTGTTTTTTGCGTGAAAATACTTATATAATACAAAACTAATACAATTAAAGCAGTTTTTGTATCAGAAATAGTGAATGTTTCACTACAATGATTAAGCGAAAGCTATATTTGTCTACAATTATTGGTTTCACTTTTTTAAGCAAATTTAAAATAAATAAATAACTTTTTTCTTTACAAAACCGGTTCAATGGGTTTATGTCTAAAAGTAATATATTTCACAACAAAATTATCGCTAACCCCTCCACTCGTTTGAGCGCTAATACAAGTGCTTAATAATTAATATTGAATTACATTTTACCTGTAATTGTCTTTTTTGTTGCTTTCGTTGAATACAAGAGAATCGAGAGTTTCATTGAAGCAAAACATCATTAGATTTGCTTCTCTTGTTATGAAAGAGCGGATAAAATAATCGATACAAACGATACAAAATACCAACAAATAAGACATTTATTTCAAGTTTTCTCTCCCTCTCATTCATTCGCACTTATTGTCCATTTAATGATTAATCAAACAACGAGTTACTTTTGATTAACACAACTCGTAAGATAGTATTCATTGTATTTTATGACTTTGAAAGTTAATTAGAAAAGTCAACATTATTTTTAATATCGATATTATGTTTTTTTGTATTATATAATTTATATGCCGTATGACTAAACCATTATAATATGGATTCGTTTAAAAATGATTTAATCATAAATTATATCTCAAGACAAGACTACAAATTTTGTGATTTAGGAACTAATCCTTACAATAATCCCTATAATAATAATATCAAGTAAAAAGGCATTCATTACTAATTCACTCATTATTACGGCAATCATTAAATAAAATGCCATTCAATTTGGGTGAATGTGTCACTTAAGACAACTTATAATCCGTATTAATGTAATGCCTATTAGTTTAATAATCTTAATCTTTTCGCTATTTTTCTAACGTAAAAAAACACAACAAAAACGATTTCCACAAAAATTCCGATAAATTATTTATTGACTTTTTTTCTGCACAAAATTCCCACTCATTATACAAATCGTTAGTTTGAGAGAAAAAAGTTTTTAAAATCGGAAGTTTTGTTATAATAAAAATGTGATGAAAGCAAGTGTTGGCAAACTTGAAACGATGCCAATGATCTGGTCTATTGGGCGCTCACTATTATATAATATACATTTATATTACATTTCTGGGTATTAAAACACAAATCTTTTACACATTTAATAACAATAAATTTAATGCTTATGTCTTGCAATCCGTAGTTTATTTGTTTATAAAATTTTATGATTTTTTTTGGGGCCAATAAATGTGTTACCATTTTGGGCAGCATATGGGCGTATAGGGTGTCGGCAAATGACCTGTGCTTAACACCAGTGCCAAAGAGTCAAACAGGACTATACAGTCAATGGTTGTGTTGCACTTAAAACTTAAGAAAGATTTTTAATGTAAAATATATCTGATATATGTTATGATAGGGAGAAAGAGAGGGAGAAAAAAGTGGTGCAAACAAAATATAAGAGTACAGTATGTTATGCTAATGTGTGCACAATATTTGAACAGTTTTTTCTACAGCACTTCACCGCCCACTTCACAAAACGGGTCTCATTTGGTAAACGCATAGACGGGCTGTTGAGCGCCGGGAGAACCGATTCAATCGACTACTCCTTTAACTCTCTACTCAACAGAGAAAACAGTGCATTGGGTTTACTGTTATATTATATGAGTTTTTTGTGTTGCATTCATCAGTCATTTGCATGTAATTTATAACAAACTCAACCACTTATGCCAAAAGTCTCTCTCTCTTTTCTCTCTCTCATAAGACAATGCACTCAAAAGAGTATTTTGTTTATGAATTCATCATAAGTTTGTTTTTTGCGATTAATTCATAAAAATGCAAATCATCTCAAATAGTAAAATGAAAAGTGATGTGCAGTTTATGTAATAATTAATAAAACAGTTTTTATGTGCGCTAAGAATGCGTTAATTACATAAAGTTTTGTGTCTGTTTAACTTTCTGCTCAATTTATACGTGTTTTTATTTATTTAAATTGTTTGTATGAAAAATATATAAATTCATATTCATATCGACAATAAAAATGTTGAAAATATTATTTATGATAAGTTTTACGCAAATGTTTCAGTGCTATGAGAAGAGTAGTGAAGGTTTGCCATCACTTCAGGTAAGGGAACAGTAGATATGAATCGGAACCGAAAACTCTCAATGCATTACAACTTATATATTTTTTTTTGAGATAAAACTATTTTTATGACTTTTTTCTTATGAAAACAATAGTAATATTTTACCTCAAAATATATATAACTTTTCGTTTGGCAAAACGTGAATCTATTTTTATCATTACTTTATAGTAATATAATGTATATCTTATGCTTTTATGTGCGATCGAGTCCTTCTTTGAATGCCTTCTCATTGCTATTATTATTCAACACTAGATTTGAGATAATTTTAATTTATTTTCACTCTTAACTGAACTAAACTTAATTTTAATTGTTTTGTTGGGAAACCTTTTGTGTGAAAGCGATACAGAAAACCGTTTTCTTCATGCATTTGAAGACATTTTTCAATAATTGGGACAAAACATCAAACTTTATGATAGAAATCCTTAAAATTTTTGCCAAATTAATTGATTTCACTTTCTATCAAATTTAATAGAAATATATTTCAAATTTTAAATAAAATGAAATAATTTTTCAAATTTTAGTGAAATAGAAACATAAGTCTAATTAATAGTCGTAACCTTTATTTCGTTTAATATCTAAAACAATAAATAATTAAATTGCAAAATAAAGTTAAATTAAATATAATGTGAACTTAACATACGGTCATTTATGTTCACTATTTTTTAAACACATTTTGTTTTGTTTAACTCTAATAATGCATCAAAACTACTTTATATATCATATCACAAACTATAAAATAATTGCCAACAATTTGCTACACTTTTAATAACGCTAAACGCTTTAATACTCTTAATATAATTGCTTTAATTAAATCATAATTCAGATTAATTATTAATTCAGATATCGTTTTAATTTTAAAGTTTCTTATCTTAACTCTTGAAACAGTTATACTAATAATCATTAAAAATACACGCTTTCTATGAATTAATTTAATTCAGGTTTTGGTACTATAAATGCTGAATATATTTCGGCTAAACTTCTCATATAATAGAAAGTATTGTTTTATAATTTGCTTTAATATATAATAACGTAAATATGATATAATTTATATAACTTTTGTGTTAATTTTATAGTTCACTACTTTTTCTTAACACACAGTTTTGTTTACATAATATATTCACGTATTAAAAGATGCTTTTGTTTTACGAGTTATTTTTATAAATAGTTTTTTTACATTTAATTTAAATCATAAGGAAATAATTTATTAGTTTTTATATGGTATTAGATTTCATTATTTGCCAAAAATTTATTTACTTTTTTCATTAACAATAAGAAAAGTATTTGGATTAAATATTTTTTGTAATGTAATTAATACTCTATTTTAACATTTTTTGCATTTTATGTTTGAATTTTTAAATCTTGTTTAAATAAGCAAATAATAAATTATTTTATTGAATGATTGCTTTCAATATTTAAATCAATTGATTAAAATTCAAATCTATTGTCATTGAAAATAGTTTTCAAACCTCAACTCAAAAAAATTAATGTTTTCCGCATTTTATGAATACAAATAAAAAATAACTAAAATTTAAAATAAAAATCAACCAAAAAATATTTGAATGAAATAAAAGGGCAACTCATGGCATAACATACATGTATATCACATATCAGTGCACTTCTCATTGTAAGGGCACATACAGTATGCATATATTTTTGATTACGATTTGAGCCAAAACCTTATGACATAACATGTATAGCATAACAGCCCACGACATATACAACTGCCTAAACAGTAGAGTACGGCTCCATCCGTGACAGAGACCTGCGGTCTATTATAAATTGAATAATTGTTTGTCGGGTCAGTGCGTTATATGCCTTTGGTTTGCATTGAATTTCATACTGAAACTGAATCTCAGGGTATAGTATAGTGGAGGCATTTTTATGGTCATTATCACATCATTGGTCACCAATTGTGCACCACTTTATTTTTGAGGCACACAATTAAAAATGCTGCACTTTTGTTACCCTATTTAATGAAATTATTGTATAATTATACATTTTTATGTGCATGTATATTGTTATATGTTGTGACTGTGTTTTTGTTTAGACTAAAAGCGGCGGCAATTTATTTAACCTTAAAATTATTAACAAAACAAACGCTTTGAATGTCAATTCAAGTCATCGACTCTACTATTATATAATATTCACGAAATTAAATGCTTAAAAAGTTATATAATAATAATAACAAAAATAAAATACAGTTAATTTTTGCATAAGTTTGTTGACTGATATCCGAGATCTTGTTTAAGTGCCAAACAATTTGTATTTTATGCCTACATTAGAAAAGATATGCCAATAATGATAAACATTTGTCTATGAATGAAATAATTGACATTCATCGATTGTTTGTAATTTTATCAAACAATAATAAAGTATCACATCTTGATAAATGTAGAAATAGTTACTTTTAAATTTTTTAATTACTTTTTAACCCTTTCTATTAATGTCATAACTTTAAGTTTACCTTAAGTTTTAGTTATATGAATGATAATTTTTAATAGAAAGTATAGTATGTATGCGTTTCCCCACCTGTTATACAATGCAATGCAAATCGAGTGCTCCTCCGGTCCTCTGACCCCTCAGTCTAATAACATTTATTACAATTTAAATATAATTAATGTATAAAATAGTAATTCTTTATAAATTAGCAAATAGTAATATTTCATACATTAAATATGAATATAAGAAAATTATATTGCATTTAAATAACTTATAAACAAAAATGCTTTCATTTACCTAAAAGGGCAGAAAGTATTCATTGCATTAATTTTGGATTAATTTTAAACATATTATTTAACTTTTTGTTTATTTGTTATGATTTGTTCATTGAAGTGCTTTTATATGTATTTGTGCCGCAAATAAATTATTTATTAAAACTAAATCACATTTTAATATAAGGTTGAAAGTGAACACAAACAACAAAATTCAACAAAACTCAATTTTTTCCTAATTAGTATTGAATTTAAATAACATTGTTTTGATAATTAATTTTATAACTTATGGTCTTATTTGACATAATAATTGCCAAAATTATTTTTAATCTTAAATTATTTTCAAAGAGTTATTACAAGAGTTGTAATACAAGAACAAATGTGACCTAAACTTACAATTTTGTTAAATTAAATTTAATTAAAACATTTGTAATGTACACTTGAAATTTTAAAACACAATTTTAACTAGATTGTCCCAATTTATATGCTTTATCACAATCCATTATTTATGGATAATCTGTTTAAATTTTTGATTATTTTAAAACTTATTTAATAATAGCATCAAATGTGAGATCGGCTTATAATGTGTTTAAAATACACTTTCATTATATCGTTTTCTTAGAAATAATTATTTTTAAAACATTTTATTTCCAATAAATACAAAACCAAATATTTAAACACAATATAATTGTAAGAATTGTTTATTAATATATTTTATATTTGTTTAAAATATATGTTTGAATGAAAAATACAAAGGATTAAAATTTTTATGAATTAAGGAAACAATTATCGTTTTAAAAAGTCTATTAGTTTTGAGATTCATATTTTTAAACAATATTTTTAGTTACGAAACGCTTTATTAAATTTGATGTTTTGTATAGTAATTGTAACAACAGATTACTATTTAATGACTTATACAAAGGCAGGGCTTTTGTAGAAAAGTATTTCTCCCTTCTTTTGAATTGAGAAGAAACTGACGAATAAATTAAAGGTTTATTTTGAAAACCATTTCTAAACGCTTGTAATTTTGATTTATTTCTTCTTTTATTATATTCTCATTTATAACCGAAGATCTGATTTGAAATTTCTTTGTTTTTTGAACAAAATTATCTCTTTTTTTAGTTCAATTACAACAACAAAGATATTTCATCCGAACAAACATTACATAAATATCTATCAGATTCTGAACGACTGCTTCTGTTTGGTCACCAAAATGAAGGTAAAAAATATATAATTTTTTTTAATGTTTAAATTTATCTCAAAATAAGTTTTATTTGGTAAAAACTATTTAATCATTAAATCTTTTAAAACATTTTTGTGCCTAAAAAGTGCCCAAATATGAGGTGTTTGAAGGGATGGGTGTTTCTAAATATACAACTTTTGGAAAATCTAGAAAAATACGTGAAGCAATCCATTTAAACAACAATAATAACAGCAACACTAATAGCACATCGAGTTATACAAAGTTTAATAAATCATTTCAATCACATCCACATAAAATTAATGTAAATTTCAAAGCTTTTGGTGAAATATTCAAACTGAGGCTCAAGAAAAACTATCGACTCTTATCGCCGTCTTTTACTATTAGACAAGAATTAATTGATAGGGATTTGAATGGAGATAATGGGCTTCATGTGGGCTCTGATTGTTATTATCAGGGATACTCCACATCCCATCCAAACAGTTCAGCCGCTATATCAATGTGTGACGGAATGGTATGTCTTTTACCCATATTATACTGTATATTGTTTTCTTGATAACCACTTAAATTTAAATTAATTAACATTTATTATTAAAAGAAATATTTCGTTAATTGACAAAAATATTACATTATTTCTTATAATACCCATATTCTGCATGCATTTTCCACTTTATTATAATAATATATCCATTCATTAATTCCTTTATTCTGATTGTATTATACTTTACAATAGCATATACTTTAAAAGGCAAAACATTGTATTATAGCTATAATTAAGCCAAATGTAATTAATTGTGAGCTAAACATCATATGTATAGTTAAGTAACAGATATAATGAGTTCATTGGCTCTTATATTATTCTTGACAGAGAGGTGTCATTGAAACAAAATCAGCCATTTATGTCATCAATCCATTGCCGCAAACAGTTATTAGTCGGTC
>CAJPIZ010003166.1:0-12251 GCA_905368565.1 Medioppia subpectinata
CGTGCCGACAATTGGCATCATTTGCCACATAATACTCGTCTATAGACCACTCGCACTGTCTGTCCAGCACTCGGCCGCAGTCGGGCCGGTCGAGCGGGTCATCCGATCCCAACCTCAACAGTATTTCTTGTAGTTTTGTTACACATGTGTTAATCGCCCTATTATTTGACTGATACCTAGATGTTATGCGAAGTAATTAAACGACAAAAATTGCAACATGGTAAATCTTTAAATATAATTGTCATCAATACTTACAAACACTCATCTAGATCAAAATCAAATATTTGTTCGCCAATTTTGGACACACTGTACAGATCGGACTTGTGGTCATACTTCTGGCCCTCAATCACTTCGGGCGCGATATACAGGACGTCCCGATTGACGGCCGCTATACTGGTGTCGAGCAGCGAAGCCAACCCAAAGTCGCTGAGCTTTAAGTACCGGCCGTTGCGAACGGTTCGGGCGATCAACACGTTATCGGGTTTGAGATTGCGGTGAATGACCGCCGGTTTCGATGAATGCAAATACTGTACGCATTCCACGAGTTCTTTGAATAATTGGCACGAAATGAAAAACTCGACAGAATTCATGGCCTGAGCGGCCGTTTGGCGGCCAAACGCCCGCCGTTTGAGCGCCAATATATTGCGCAGATTATCGGCGCATAACTCCATCTGTAGGTAGTATTTGTCGCTTTCAAACCACGAGTTTAAATAGTGTACGACATAGTCAGAGCGTATTTTAATAAGGTTGTTTAGCTCCTTGAATAGTTGTGATTGGTCACAGAAATCAGCCCGAGCTGAAAGTGCAACAACGATGTAATATATTTTTGTTTAGTATTGATTTTTATAATAAGTATTACATACCTTGTAGGTCAAATGTTTTGACGGCATATTTATGGCCATCCAATTTTCGCCTCATTTTATATACTGTGCCAAATGAGCCTGACCCAATCTTACATAGCTCATCGTATAGTCTACTATATTCGCTCAGGCTCCTTTTTAATTTTCTGGCCGTTTCATCTGTAAAATACAATTACTATTAATTATATATTTTTAATGTATGTCATAAAACATACCATCGATTGTTCGCTTAATTGTATCAAACATTTTGTCCAAAAATAATGTATATTTCGCGACAAATCTATCGTTTTTAATGTGAGAATTCTCTCTACAATTAAACAAATTAATTGTTTTCAACGTATTGTCGCTGCAGTCAAACAAACTGCGATAATCTGTGAGAAGTAAATCATTTTTATCATTCAGGAAATAAATGCTGTCGGTAATAACGGCCATAATCAACGATGATCGTTCGCGTTGAGAGTTGATTTGCTGCAACTCCTGGCACCTCCTATTTGAATGGATTTTTGTCGGGAACTTTCGGAGGAAATATTCCCCGTTTTGGGCCATATATTGGCCGCAAAAATACACTAAACCCTCATTTGATAGAAAGTATGTCACGAGTCCTGTGGAGCACACGGTCTCCACACCCGACAGACTGGCAATCATTAGGGGTTTCCCAACATTTCCCGCCACCGGATGTCCCAAATTGTAGAAATAATTGCGACCCCAACTGAACACATGGCCGGTGTATGCGATGGCAAACGACGAGTAACTCAAACAGTAAACGGATTTAATTTTATATTCATTATTATTGTGTTTGAAATGCAATTTCTTAGGCACCGGTACCGCCGAGTGGGGCGACCGAGAACTGGATTTACCGCCGCCGCACCCGACCTGTCCGTATCGGTCATAACCCCAGCCGTAGACACAGCCCTCGCCGGTGAGCGCCAGCGAGTGATACGAACCGCAACTGATTTGTGTTATATTCAATCCGTTTAACTCAGGTATGGATCGAGGCTTTAGATAGCCCTCCATGTGTTTACTGTTGGCCACTTGTCCGCCATTATTACAGCCCCAGCCATACACGCCCTGGTGTTCAGTGATGGCCAGAGCGAAGTCACCGCCGATGAAAAATTGTTGAATGTTTTTGTGACACAATTCCGGTATTATTACGGGTGTGTCAAAAGGCTGGTTGTGACCCAACCCGAGTGACCCCCAGTGGTTGGCACCCAAGCCGTACACAAAGTCATAATTGGTTGCGAACAACACGTTATACCCGAGTATGTCGTCAAACACGTGAAATAGTTTCACCTCATTAATGATGTTTTTGTCGCATTTCATTGATTTGATTGACATTGTATTCATGAAATAAGGGTTTACTTAATTTTAAATATAATTTTAATATAAAATAATTTGCTTGTACATAAAACTTGTAATATTTATTTCTTTAAATTGAAATGAACAATACATTATAGAGTACTGTATTGTTTGGTATTAATTGTTATCGGTTTCTATGACTATAAAGTTATGAACAAATATGTTATTACTTATTATTTCAAATTATTTCAGGAATTTTTACGCCGATAACAAAAATAGTATTAAATAGTAGTTAATGGTTGTTATGTCAAAAATTTATTTCATATAATAACTTTTGTAAATAAATATTGAATATAGCTTATGTTAAATTATATTTTGTTAAACTAAGCTTGTGTTTATTATTTACAAATTTAGTTGTATGCCCGACAAAGCTAGTTATGCTACAATGCAAATCATATAGGGTTATATAATACAAATTATTTAGTTATCAATAGTTTACAAAGTTATTTGGTTTTATTTTTTGTATAAACCAAATAATTTTACTTAATATTATAAGACTTATTATGTAGGCAGCGGAATTGCTACAAATGGCCAAAATGTTTTTTTTGTGCACTTAATATATCGAAAAACAATTAAATATACAAAATTATGTACGAATGCATAAAACAATTTTAAAACAGTTCACAAACAGGTGATATGTGGTCACATTTAACAACTAAATAACCACCAAAATTTGGTTTTATTTGGTTTTAATAATAAAACAAAATTGTATTATTTTTAAATGCTAAAAACCATGCTAAATAAATATATATTAATATAATACACTTAATATTATTAATACAATTAATATAATATTAAATATGTATTAATATAGTATATGACATAATAAATACCATAACATGTATTATCATTTTGGCGGGACCAAATATCAAGATACAACCATTTGTCATGCATAGAGACCCGGAGTATTTTGTAGACCCTGATTTTAAGTTAAATTAAATTGATTGTACACAAAACTTGCAATAATTATTGGGTCACTTGATATATCTTAGTCTTCGTATAGATTTAATAGAGATATTTTAACGAAATTAATTTTATAATTTAAGTCAACATTCTCAGGCACCAGAAACCAAGTTTCATAAAGATCGGGTGATTAGCCTTTATACAGTAAATTTTTAAACGAAGTCAGGCAAAATAATGTAATCCTATGGGAAGGTGTCTATTTTTGTGATTTTGACGGTTAAAATCGCATGTAAATTGATCATGCTCAAACAATACTAGAGATACTAGAAAATCCCTACTCTTCCTATATCGTCAATATCTAATGTATATAATTATATCATATTTATTGGCCAACTCTGACCGATGCCTGAACTGTGGCCACTTAATTATCGGTAGTCGACACGATTGGCGGCCTGTGTTCGTTGTGTTCGCATTTAATTCCCGTTATAAGTAATGTCGTAATAACTGCTCTAAACTGTTGTCGGATAACCAATAGTGAACCCCAATAACCAAATATTAACTCCAAACATATCTATCATAAAAATATTTTCAATCTAAAAATATGCTTATTTTTAGTAAAATATTTTCGCCTAAATTTCAAAGAATAATTCTGACTGACACATTTAAAAAATTTCCAGTATAAAGGCCAATAATCCGATCTTTATGAAACTTGGTTTCTAGTGCCTAGGAATGTTAACTTAAATTATAAAATTAATTTTGTTATCCTAGCTACACTAGAAGTACCTAAGGACTAAGATATATCAAGTGTACCAATATTTTACTTTGAATTAAAATGAATAATACATTACAGAGTATTGTTTGCTATTAATTGTTATCGGTTTCTATGGCTTTAAAGTTATGAACAAATATTGTTGGAGAAGAGGACTGGAATGTGAGACTTCTATTGGAGCGCTCTAAGGCTATCAAATGTCCGTCCATTCAGTACCACATAACCGGCTGTAAGAAAATACAACAAATTGTTGCCAATCAATCAGTTTTGGAAAAGTTTATCCCTAATCAAAAAGATGTTAACGATTTGATGCAAGTGTTCACCGGTCTGTGGGGTCTGGAGTTTGGACAGAGCGGTGATAATGCCATTGAGATGGCTGTTAACGATCCGAATCGGTTTGTATTGAAGCCTCAACGCGAAGGCGGAGGCAATAATTACTTCGGATCAGAAGTGGCCGTAAAATTGAACAAAATTAAGGACAATAAAGAGAGGGAATCCTATATACTTATGGAACTGATAAAAGCGCAGAAAATACCAAACCATATATTGATGGCCAACAAGAGTGTCGCCCAAAACGACTACAAGCCGTCCGATATATTGTGTGAGTTCGGAGTGTTTGGTGCGGTTCTTGGAAATGGGGATCACATCCTGCATAACACCGAAGCCGGACATCTCATTAGGAGTAAAGTGTTTGGCACTAACGAAGGAGGAGTTGCCGCCGGTTTTGGTGCACTCGACTCGCCATTCTTTTACTGAACTTTTTATAATTAATGACAAGAATTTCTTGTCAATGCATTAATGATTTACATATTCACTGAATAATTATCTTATATGAGATTTTTATTTTTATTTGTTCGCAAAATTTTTATTGAAGTTAATTTTATATAATTTGTTATTTAATTTTATGTTTTAGTTTTAAATTAGTCTAAAAATATTTATAGATTAGTGAAAAATAAACGTATATTAATGTTATTATACACTATATTTGCTATCAATTGCTTTGTAAATAATACAGTTTACACTCTGTATAAGTGCATTGAGTAAATGGTATTCTGTATTCATAACATCCTTTCGGGCGCCACACGAAGTAACTATGAAATACTACTAAATGATGTGTCATTATATGGGGCGGAGAACTGTGTTATCAAAATAATTTTTAACCACAATTCAGATATGAATAATGTGGTTTATAGGATTGTTCGGCTCCACCTTCCCCCAGCCCCCCCCACCCTATGGGATTTAACATGGGATTACATGTTAATCCTATGACATAGACTTAACATGGGTAATGCTAATCCTATGGAGCTTTTTCGATAGACTTGGGCTAATGTTATCCTATGGGTAATGTTAATCTTATGAGAGATTATTTCCTATGGGAAAGCAAAATATGAAGGGAAAGGGTAGTTTTTCTCCGTGTTAATCCTAAGGAACTAATGTTAAGTCTATGGGAGAATGCTTTAACATGGGTTTCTATGAGAGTACAGCTTAAGTCTATAGCAATGCTAATCCTATGGCAATGCTAATCCTATGGACAATGTTAAGTCTATGACATAGGGATAACATAGGTAATGCTAAGTCTATAGCAACACTAAGTCTATTGACAATGCTAAATCTATTAGTAATGCTAATTCTATTAAGTTGATTCTGATCTATGGACGATGATAAATCTATGGGATTAGTGCTTTATACTAGATTTCTATGAGATAACCGAATAAATATCAGCAATCATATTAGAAAATTTTCAAAATATAAACAAAGTAAAATAACAATGAAAAATTTTGAAAAAGTATATTCAGTTAACAATGTATTAAAAATTAATTTATATATGCTATCATATCAATTTAAACACTATTATATGCACTCATTATTCTAATTTAATTTTATGTAAAAAAAGTTTCAAAATTATTTTAAGAAGTGTTGATTTCACCCGAAAGTTATGATACCGAGAACATTGAAAAATATGACCTATTTTTGTTTTAAGTTAAAAGCTCTAATAAATAACTCCACATCTACAATATATAAATCTTCGGCGATGTATGGGATACCAACCAATAATATGAATTGCTCAAAAATTTTCAATTAATTAATTATGACATTAAATATCGCACCCGAACGGCCCGACACCGGGAATTGGACAATCGCGTGCCAAAAGTTTGGGTTGTGTCCACCCCGCGGTTTTCACACAAGTAATAGTTGGTCAGCTTATACTCATACTGGAAAATAATTTGTGACAATTTAAACCCAAGTGGGCATTTATTCGGAGCGTGTAATTACATACATGTATAAAATATGACTAATTTTGGCCGATTGTTAGACGCTATTTTTCAGAAAAGTCAAACCGGGAGAAAAACAGTCAAATTCGAGAATTAATGTTTATTTAGTTCAAACACAATAATTTTATATTTAAAGCAGTTTATAAAGAATTATACTAAAAAGGAGAAAGTTTGGATAATAAATCGCTTAACCTATTCTAGCTATTATGAATATGTTTAGTACTGTTCATAGATTAATTCTCCGTTGAGATAATCGGCCAGAAATGGCCGAATTATGGTTATATTTGGAAAAATACATAGCATTCAATTGAATTCAAACAACGTTGAAACACTGAAATATATGAGATGAATGGTGATTCACAGATAACCCAGGGCTATTTACCACAAGTCTATGCATTAGATGCTATTTATTTATTCCAAATTATGTCCATATTTCCGCAATATATTATCCAAACTTTCTCCTTTTAAGGAAAATAACATAAAAATTAAAGTTTTTCTTTTAAATCTGATTCCTATTTATAAGAATATTCTTAAATTAAAAGGGAAAAACTTTCAACATCCTGAAACTCACTTAAGAGTCTTTATTGCATATTTTTTTTGTGAATTTCATCGAAAAATTTTGTGAATTTTTATAATATTTCTAATTTTTTTCCTTAAAAAGTGCGTTTTAAACTATTTTGTATAAAATTTGGGGATGTTTTCATAAAATTTGTCAAAATGGGGAATACTTTCAAAATAAGCTAAAATCGGAAATATTCTGAAAATATGTCAAAATCGGCAGTATTCAGAAAAATAAAACTGGTATATTTTTATTTCATTGTAACGTCCAAAACCAACTAAGTTAGATGTTTCCGAACATGCAATTAAATAATTTTATTCGGGGATAATTTCTGCTCAAACTATAATAAAGTAAATTACGTATTGAAATATTAATATTAAACATTTAAAGTAAGAATTTAAACGAGATTTGCTTCTTTAGCCATTGAATAGAAGATAGAGTTAGTGTTTTGCAAGAGATGATGGGGTGAATCAAACTCGGCTACCATTCCCTTATCCATTACCAACACTTTGTCGTAATCTATGATTGTATTCAATCGATGAGCGATCGTAACAATAGTTGACAAACAAAACTCTTTTCTAATCGTCTCTTGGATTAAGTCATCCGTTTCCATATCAACCGCTGAAACACATTATTATATATAAAGTTTATATTGAATTATTTTAAAATTAAATAGAGAGACAAAACAAGTCATACCAGCGGTCGCCTCGTCCAACACCAAGATCTTAGTTCTCCTCAACAGAGCTCTGGCCAAACATATTAACTGTTTTTGTCCAACACTTAGATTTTCTCCGCCTTCAAAGATCTCATGACTCAATCCTTTCTCCAAAGTGTCCACAAATGTCTTGAGATGCGCCGACTCTAAGGCCCTCCAGATATCAGTGTCTGAGTATCGGTTGAATGGATCCAAATTGAGACGTAATGTTCCGGTGAAGAGCGCCGGGTCTTGAGGTATAATTGTTAACCGAGACCTCAAGTCATATAAACCCAGTGTTTTGATGTCCACTGAGTCTATACGTATGGATCCGTCGACCGGTTCTATGAGTCGGAAGAGCGCCAGAGTTAGCGATGACTTTCCGGCACCCGTTCTGCCGACTATTCCCACCTTCTCTTTGGGCTTTACTTCTAATGTAATCTTTTTGAGCACAAAATCCAATCCTTCTCTATATCTAGTGCTGTATTCATTGAATTTTATTTCTCCCCTTTCCGGCCAATCGGGCGATGGTTTTGTCTCTTCATTATACCATTCCGCCTATAAATCAATTTTAAAAATGTATTCAATTATTTATTTAAATACTTGTATTTTAATATAATAGGGCGGTCAATTAATTCCAATCTTGCGGTATTCCCAATTATTCTTAACCCTAGAAGCTTAAACTTAGAGAATAGTCTCCCATTTGCACTTTGAATTTCAATTAAAAATCAATGAAGAGTGTTAGCCATGAAAATATCTATGAATGCCTCATAAATAGTTAGATTTAAAAATTTGTAAACTTATATGATCATAAATTATATGATTAATTAAATTATTGTGGTTTAATTAAAGTTTTGGATAGTCTTCTCCCAGTTTATACGCAATGGAATTTTTTCCTTCAGTATAAACAGTGCTAATTTTAGTTTACACGTATTGCATAAACTGGGATATTTATCTCCCAGCATCAAACTGCATAAACTGGTAGACTATTCTCCCAGTATAAAACACACTAAAGCATGGGATAGTAGTCTCCCAGTTTATGCATTAACTATTGGTAGACTTCAATCCCAGTTTATTTACAACGCTTATAATTATAGTTTAAGCTTTAAGGGTTAAACTATAATAGATAATCCAATTCTTTTATTAAATGTGTAGATAATGCTAATCTATTCTTTGAGCACAATTGTCTCATTCAGAATTGTCTCATATTTTGCATACAACGTGACTAAATACTAAAAATTAGATAAAAACAATTAGCGTATATGGCACTCTTATATACCTTCAACAGAATTGGATTACCTTTTATAATTTAAAAAATATACCGAAAACCGCACGATTGGAATTAATTGACTGCCCTATCAAATAGTAAATATTTTGAGTATTTAATACTTCTATCGGAGTTTCAGTGTACTCAAGACATCTCTCAATCGAAACGATATTAGTTTCGACATTTGACATCGAATCCACTAAAAATGTTAGACATCGGGTTATATTAAGGGAATAACTCATAGCCAGACCCGCAATACCAGCACTTAATTTGAAGCGGTAATACACAGCAAATATTGCCGTTACAAATACAAGACAGTTGCCTAAGAATTCAAGTCTGATTGCGAGCCATTGGGCGGCTGTAAAACTTGGATAATAACACATATGGTTTTCATCGACACGTCTATTAAACTCCTGTATGAACTGATGGGACACTCCATACGCTCTAATACTGGCGGAACCGCTAACTGTTTCACTGAAATGACTATAAATAGGGGAACGAGTGGTCGACTCAATGCGTTTGAGTTGACGAGAACTCCGAATATATAGCTTTTGAATGAAATAATAAATACAAAACAAGAGAAGGATTGCAGTCAATACTAATGGTGTTTGAAATGTAATGAGAAAAAAGGCGACAAATGCTCTCAAAATGACTGATATTGTCAGCCGAAGACTTAGTATAAGAGATCCATCGACTGAATCCATGTTACGACTGAACCGATTTTGAATTCGTCCGATTGGTGTCGTGTCTGGAAAATGTTTTAATCAATAAATTTCTTATTAATTTACTTATACCGTAAAAAATCATTGGCGCCCTTATAATCCTATCCAACATAATGTTATGCAATTGTTTTGCGGCTCCAATACATCCAAAACTAATAAATGTTTGCGAAATAAATGTGAAAACAGTGTCAAAGACACCGATTCCGGCGTAAACTCCAAGTCGTATATAACGAACATTTGTGTCATTTATGGCGTTGGAGTCGAGGGAGTCGTCGGACCACTCGCTCAGCCAAAAACCCGATAATATTTGAGCCATTGTTGAGGCGACTGATGAGCCAATAATTACGGCGCAAAACCAAAAACCAATAAAAGTCATATATTTTGTGTATATTTTGAGTCCAACAGAAGTCGTCTCTGAGCTCTCGGTTTCGGTTAGCTTTCCACTCGTTTTAACCAATAATTGTTTTTTAATACTATTTTCTTCTTTTATATTATTTAATTGTTTTTCTCTCAAATTATTTAACATTTGTTTCATTAGATTTTTCCATTCATTTCTGCCATTTGTTTGATTAATAACTTTATTAACCAAATATTTCATTCTATCTCTTAATTTATTATCAATTTTTATGTCTTCATTTTTGAGTTCATTGTCCGATTGTTGGGACAGATATTCGGTCACAAATTCGGCAAAATAACCATTTTTTGAAATTAATTCTTCAAATGTTCCCAATTCAGAGACGTATCCATTCTTTATGACCACAATTTGGTCCACATTTGGCAAAATAGAGACTCTATTTGTAACTAAAATTCTAATTTTGTCTTTTAATAAACCATTTCTTCCAATAGTTTTGTCAAACAAATGTTTTCCCACATGTGTGTCAACAGAGCTATAAGAATACTATTTTATTAAAACAAATATAACACAGCGATGCTATACGTTAAATATTATTAGGGAATGTATCAGATTTTACATTTTATCTATAGTTATTAGCTATAGTCATTACTGTATAGCATTATTTCCATAGATTTAACATTACAATAGACTTACCGTCTGGTTGGCATTGCTATAGACATAGCATTATTAATTTTAAACAAATGTCCTAGACTTAAGTTTAATTCTAATAAAATTACATGTTAAAGCACTTTCATTAGTTAAACTATATTAAACCCCATATTAAAGTATAGCCTATGGTATGTTCCCGTATAGATCTTCACTTGAAATACATCCTTTCAAATAAAGTATGTTTGAAGTGAAAAGCGTTTATATCTGGATATATCAAGAATATTTTCTAATGTCAAAACCTGTATGACGTGGTCAGTGCTTGGGTCTTATTGGTCACTAATTACGTGGGCATAATCATCACCAATTTAAAAATTATATGTGAAAATCAATTTTCAAGTGCACATTTCAAATGCAAAGTATGATTTGGGTTCTGAGTATTTATGAAGTAAAGTACAATAAAGTGGTGCTATATACAGTAATCTCCCCTTAACGTTATACAGTTTTCTTTCCTGCAATTCACGGCTGAGTGAGGACTACATTGACATACACTATAACCTCAGCACAGAAATACTGTTTTAAATAATCTGCAAAAAGCGGTTACACTCTCTCAAAGGGGGAGCGAAATTGGGGGTAGCTAGTCGATATCTGACTTCGAAAACCGTTTAAGCACAACATATTCGTCACTTTAAAATTTTCATAAATCTCGTCACTTTAAAATTTTTGATTAAAAACATTCTAATTCGAATAACTTGAAAAATATTCGAATGTTTGTTTATTTATGTAGTCAATGTAGAAATCATAGCTGAGTTCGAATCTGGAATTCAAAATATTTCATTTCGCATATTTTTCGAGTTATTCGAATTAGAATGTTTTTAATCGAAAATTTTAAAGTAACGTAATTTATCAATATGATATATGAGTTTGATGTACAATCTGACGCCGATTTCGAATTTTAAATTTCCAATATTCTACATCAAATATTTTTAAAGTTATTCAAATTTTAACATTTTAAAGTCGAATAGTTAGAAATTTAAAGTCGAAATTCGGGATATCGAATATTGGAATTGAAGAATATGTTGTGCTTAAACATTTTTCGAAGTCAGATATCGACTAGCTACCCCCATTTTTGCTCCCCTTTGCGAGAGTTTAACCGCAAAAAGCTGTAAAAACTGTAACAAAAAGTTTATTTTGTGTTTTTTAGTAAACAATTTGAACGATAACATAAACAATTGTTTACTTAACACATGCAAATACACTATAATAACATTCTAACATTTTTCAATTCTTGTTTTAAAAGCGTTTATGTGCTGAGGTTATAGTGTATATCAATGCAATCCCCACTCAGCGGTGTATTGCTGGAAGACCAACTGTATAACGTAGGCGTGCAATTACTGTATATATTATATTTGTAAAGTAAATTGTTCCTATATATATACTGTATATATAATATTATATTATAATAATATTATAATATTATATATACAGTATATAATATAATATATTATTATAAATATATTATATTATAATAATATAATATTATATTATATTTGGAGTATTTCATACTTTTATGTTATAAGTTATAAAGGAACATGGTATTAGGCTGAAAATGAAACCGCATGGTTAATCCCACACAGAAAGAAGTCGAACAACGATAAATGAATTGTGGTCAAAAATTATTCTAATTATATAACAATAAATACCTGAGCGGGTCGTCGAGTAAATAGATATCTCGGTTGGAATAGACAGCCCTCGCCATTGAAACCCTCTGTTTCTGACCGCCGGACAGAGATCTGACAGAAATCGGGGAAAAAGGTATCAATTTGTCCGGCGGTCAGAAACAGAGGG
>CAJPIZ010003168.1:0-12247 GCA_905368565.1 Medioppia subpectinata
ATGGCTTCTCAAACCTCATGTGCGACAGTCTTGGCTCATGTCTCTCAACATTATTTTATACAAAGTATTTGTCCTCTCATTAAAACACATTTCACTTTCCGTACAATTAAAACTTATTCGTGTTTTTTGTCCTTTTAATAGCATTCATATAATTCTCAGTCAACACTAAAACAGATCCAAATGTTGATTCAGATTGTGATGAATACACTCGCGGCTCAATTTCATAGATGTCGTCCACTCAACGAACACATGCAAAGTCCTATACCATCCCGTTCTCGAGGTTTAACCCATTAATGCTCTAATTTCTAATATTTTTTAAATCAATCTTTAAAATTGTTTCCAGATTTGAGTACAGCATCAGTAGATTTAGAGCAAATCCAAGAACAGGAACAAAGTATTGACTCTCAAACAGAAGACAACGATATGTTTTCCCCGAAACTCAACGAAACGGTCAGCGCTTTCTCTAGTGATGCCGACGATGAGGACAAAGAGACCGAACCCATCAGTGAGAGTCCAAAAGCAAGAGTTGTCGATAAAATTGAGGATTTAATAATAGACAATAAAACTAATGACTTAATCAGTACAGCAATTGAGTCAAAAGTAGAGAATTTAGCACAAGATATAGTGAAAGAAAAACCAGAGCTTAAGACTAATGAGATGACAGTTGCCAACAAACCAGAGCTTATTTTGGCCAACAATACGATAGAGAAGGAGGAAATTGTTGGCGAAAAAGTGATTGATGTGAACGATATGTTAACCAATTCACAGAAACCTCCATATCATCCACCGGTACAACGAATCAGCCGTCAATTGTCGCCAACGGCTAACAGACATAAAATGCAAAGAATGGAAGCCATCGAGGGTTCACTCAAACTGAAGAAGAATAAGAAAGATTTGAATGAAAAACAGTGTCCAACAAATGTAGCCGACATTCCCACTCATAATTCATTGACTCGTTTCGGAAGTGTAGACGAAAAGTGTTCAACTCATGAAAGCGGACATAAAGTGCTGCGAAATGTGAACAGCAGTGACAGCGCGGATACAAAAGTGTCAAAGTCTACGTGGACTATAGAAATACATTCTCCGGTCAAACTTCAGCCCATTTTGCCGGTCAGACCGCCTCAGGAAAGGCTTCTTCCCATTGGAATCTCAGCCAAAGAGATGCGAACCAATAAAGACATGACATTTCGCGAAGACTTTAGTCAATTCGGAGACTATGATAACAAAGGTGTCCAAACATTTAAACCGTTTGTCACGAGTGAAGGAGAGATGCATTTCCCGGTTTGTGAACGGCTTTTGCCGATCGGACCGACGCCTCCCTTCACCAGAAAGGAAACGGTGTCTCCAGTGCCACAAATTCAACCAAAAAGATCAGCAATTTTTCAGACACCGCTCTACAGGAAAGAGGAGATATTTTCTCCTAAAGTGGAGCCATCATTGACTCAATTAGTGACAATTGCCAGCAATACTAGTACTTCACATCCTTCCAGTGCAACAGCATATGCAATGACTTCGACAACAACTCCCATCACTGCAAACAATACCAAATCTGTAATCTCTCCGCGAGAATCCATTGACAGTCCAGAAGTCAAAGTAAAACCTCCGAACTCTCCAATTCTGGTGGGTTTGGCAAAAGTGGTCAAAGTAGGAGAAGCGCCAGAATCGACACTAAATGGTGCTAAATGTGATTCCGTCTCCAAAAGTGATGTCAATACAAATAAACGCGACTCAAAGCCAAACATCAATGAATCGAAAGAAGAAACGCTGGAAAAGGTTGTCATAGAAATGCCGTCTTCTCTCCCATTGAACACCACTTCCGGAAACGATAGACAGGAAGAGAATACAAATCGAAACTCTAATCAAACGATAACTCAATCACAAAATCCTACACAAGAGGAACAAAAGCCGATTCGACAACACTATCGGCAGAGAAAGACCAGAAAAATGACGTCCACTGCCAGTGAAGTGCAGCGATCTATGGATACCAGAGGCGGTGGTGTCGCCGATAAGGTCTCGCGACGAACCGCCCGATCGATGCCATCTAAAAGTAAGGGATCGTCGCAACAATCGGCCGGAAATACGGTTTTCTCGCCCGAGGATATCGTTCACGAGCGGTGCACTCGTTGTGGACATGTCTTGGAACAGTTCTCCGAAGAGGAAATTGGTTTCTGTATAATAATATTAGGCACTTATGTTCACCGCGAGCCCAGTATTGCGGCCCCTATTCTGCCCGATGTCATCAAATTGGTGTCCAAATACGCGGGACTCACAGCATATCACTGGCAGAGCGAAAGGTTAGAAAAGTTTTTTTATTGCAATATTTACACAAATAAGTGTTTTCTTTTGTTTGATTTTTCTGTTCATTCAATCAAACGCTCGTTTTTCTCATTTTATGGTTTAGTTTTCAAATTAATTTATTATATAATAATCTATTTATTTGAGAATAAATGGAAATAAATAAAATGCTTTTCGAAACACAATACTATACTTAAGTGAAGGCACATAAAAACTGATCGCTAATAGATTTTCTTTATAAAAATCAATTTATAAAATAACTGCTGAACTAAAATCTTTTTTAATTTATTAGAAAATCACAGTTAAAAGCCTTTTGATCGCAAAAAACTCAAACATATTTTTTGTATACATATATATTTCTTTGAGAGATAAAAGGGATTCCAAGCATTTGTGGCATTTTTTGCCAATCAATACATTTAATCTTAAAAATATTGAATGCATTGTTTTATAAGACATGTTGCAAAAGAATATAACATATGATTACATTGTGGTCCAAACCCTCAACCCCTGCCCCATGTATAGCAATATCCATTTGCCCGGAAGCACGGCATCGATAGCCCGGCAATTCATTCGCTGTACTTTACATCAATTGGCGCCGAACGGCATATTCAAGCAACTATTTTACGCACACTTTACCAGTGAGTTATTTCACTGACTTTACATTCAACACATATTTAGTGTCATTTCGGTTTGAATACTCAATGCATACCAATACATAATAAATTATATTTCCCTTTTTCTATCTCACTCTATGTATGTATTTCTTCTCATCTCTTATCTCTTATCTCTTTTGTATTTGAATCAATCAAAAATCAATCACTAGATCCAGGATTTTTTAAAAGCATAGCATTAGCGTTGTCTGACTTCGTCGATCTCAATCAGGTCTCCCCTCTCGTAGAGCTCTTTCAAGTAAGCCTTTCTTTTTACTATTCATTCAATTTATTATTATTAGTATTGATCTTAATTTATAAATTATAATCACTTTAAAGAATACCATTATTTAATTTCCTAGTTATATAATAAAAGGCTGGCGAATGAGTTTTGTCCAGCTTTATACTTTGCATAAATGTCATTTTGCGAACAAATATGTTATAAATTTATATATTGAACGAATTTATTTATTTCCAACTTTTTATATCTCAATGATGTTGCACTTTATCTGATTTTTTGCAGACTTGTGGGAAGATTTTACCCTTTATTAACATAACCCGGGATCTACTTTAGATAGTGGCCCGACTTGGGCCCCGAAATACCATATTTGTCAATTTAATTATTATTGTTTGTGCCAAACCGTTGAGAAAATAAGATATTTATGTATAACTATAACTCGACCGCAAAGCTATGTCTCCGGCCTTTTATTTAACGAATTTCTTTCAATAAATATATAAATTCCTCAAAAGGAATGAAATATATTTTTGAAATAAAATGTTAAAAATTCTTTCTAAAGCCCTCTCTATAACTGATATAAAAATCTGTACATAACTTATAAATTTTGTAATCAAACGCTAGAATCTGAACGAAAGAAAACATTTGCCACAAATATCTGAAATGTTGCATATGTTGAGTAATGTCGCCACATATCTGGAGTGCATATCTCTGGAAACGCCATCCCAACAGCCGTGGGCTCTATTTCTGCCACAATTAGAGACATTTTTGCGAAAATTAATGCTTTTATTGCCGGACGCGGGAGTACTTAACTTAACACCGATTATGCGAATCATGTTATCGACTATAAAACTGCCGATAATTAATACATACAAAACAATTCTGGACCCCTTCTCCAAAATGCTGTCTCATATCATACAGCAGTCGCCTGTGCTCTACGAACAGCTCCTCGACTTATGTAACCTTTGCTGCAGAAACTTTGTCCGGGAAAGAGACCGCTATCTGTTGACGCGGACAGTGGTCTGCGAACTCATTCAGGCCATTAAGTTCCGGACAATGATTCCGGACGAGAATCTAATGATGCTAGTTCAATTCCTACTCCAGGACGGCTCCGGCACTCTCACCCCCTCCGTCATCGTCGAGAACTTACGTATGAATAACACCATTGAAATCGAGAGCTACAACACCAACGCCTTTGAATGCATGCGACAAAATGTGATGGATTTACTCGAGTTTGTCACTGATGTACACACACTCTCCAGGGTTAAGGTATGCCTCCCTCTATCATACCTTGATATGGCACACATTTTCTGGGCCTACCTGTGCGTTGAGTTAGTCAACACACTATCTGTATAATCAAAATGAATAGTCAGCCAATACTGTAGTGAATGTACTCTATATTTATTGTAATGACTTTTGACTTTTCCGATGAGAATATTTAATCTGATTTTTTTATGTTTCACTTTTTTCAGAGTAATTTTTTGGGAACTTCTATACACCTGAATGAAGAGACACTGGGAGGACATCTCAAGTCAGGAATTTCTCAGTATTTATCACTAGAGATGACAAAAAATAATGGCAGTGATCACCGGGCGATAACCAAATACCTTCCCTGGCTATACAGTCTGCCATCACTACAACAGGGGTCTGCATCACAATTGTCTTTCTATCTCTCTTTTCCTTACATATTATTCTCAAACCATTTAAATCTAAAATTAATTTTAAATTTAAGCATTATTTTCTATTTTTGTATTTATTTTCAACAATTCTTTAGTTTTTTGTGTAGAAAATATCTTTATTTCATTCAAAATTCAAAATGAGTTTTTTTGAAAGAGAGGAATAGGAATTCAAATTTAAAAAACCGACTCTTCTTTCTCTCTCGTAATTAAGTATAGAAATTGAAATATTAATTATAAAAAACAGTGGCGACAAAAAAACACACAATAAAATGCACAACAAAAGTATTTTAGGAAACAAATTAAGTTTTATTTTGAGCCCAAAAAAGTGAAAAAAGCGTGACTTCGATAAAGTGATGAATTCTGTTGTGTATAAGTCTTTGTTTCGCTAAAAACTTCTCGTTTTTCTGCTAATCATTAAGTTTTTTGCGTTAAAAACTTCTTTTCTTTTGCACACAACAAAACAACACAACAATAAATCGCAACGAATATAATAGAAATGTTATCAAAAACAGTCAAACAAAAAAGCCTCAAAAGCCCGCAAAAACAAATACAAATAAAATACTAAAACCCTATTGTTATTCATTGGATGCGAACGAATAGTCCGAAAGAGTTTATCGATTGTGTGGCACACATTCGGTCACTTTCGTGGCTATTGTTAGGCTCGTTACAGCACTCGGCACTGCTCCACAATAACGCCACATTCCTGTGCCAACCCATCCCATTGGAGGCCAACACTCACATCGCGGAACACATTCAAGTCATTTTGGCCGGATTTGCCGAACAGTCCAAAGCCTCGGTACTGCACATGTCCTCACTCTTCCACGCGTTCATTCTGTGCCAACTTTGGACAATGTATTGCGAGAACATCTCCGCACAGAACCCTCCCGGAAGCGATCAGTACCATCAGTGCACACTCACACTGTCTGATTTCTGGGCCAAAATAACCCCGGGCATTCTACAACTGATCTGTCACTCAAAAGTGGTATAACTTATTATTTATAACAATCGCTCAAAAAAATAAATTTTCCGCCGAGAATAATAACAATTACCGAAAAAAATATAACATTATATTATATATGATATAAATTGCTTAAAAAACAATTTGATGTTTGCTTTTACTTACACTATAATACCTTTTTATTTCCTTTGCTTACATTCTACTACTAAACGCAATACTCCTTTCATCTGAAATGTGGTGTAAAGGAGGGACTCTATCAGGTCAGCGGCTTTTCTAATAGCGTTGGCTTAGTTTAACCATTTCTGTTGTCCAACTATTAGCTTAGATAATGTGTTTTGTGTATTATTTTTTGCCTCATTTATACCTCATATTACAAACTTTATTTTTAATATTAATATTAGTATTATTATTAGTATTATGCACTCGAATAGCACTGTTTTTGTAACTGAAAAGAAGGCACACATTCAGTGTATATTTGGATATGTAATGCATTTAACATATACTGTACTGTCAATCATTATCCTAATTGTAAATATATATTCATATCAAATTTGTCTAATGATAAATGTATGGCTCTCTTTTGCTCTCTCATCCAAACACTGGGATCCTGTGCCCTATCATACCATTTATGCATCCATTGAAATCGCCTGAATAGCTGGCGGAGACGGTTAGCTTACATTTCTTGAACTTAATGGAAACACTGATGGAATGCAACTCAACAATGCTTTCCAGAGTAAGATAAATCACGATAATATTTTGCACAACATTTTACATTTAACTTACATATTATGGGATATTACTATTATTATTATTATATATTATGTAACTTTGTTTCTCTGCCCGACTATTCATATCTAATGTATTGATTGAAATCAATTTTTCTTATTATTGTACTTATATTTCTTTTTGACACAAACCTCGTAAAAATTTAATACTTTTTTATATTAAATGGTTAGCAATTAATTCATTGATTTATATCAGAGATATTGTGAATATTGTTTCGAAACGGTATAAGTAGTGAAAAAAATGTATTAATTTTTTATCTCTGTGTGTTTCAGTTACTTCCCCTTTGGACGCCTGTATTCAATAGCTATAAAGGTTAGCATTAAATTCTTTACACAATATAATGTAATAAATATAAAAATAAAAATACAATATAATCTTATGAAAAGGAAACGTTGAAATAAATAAAATCATAAAACTAGGGGTTTAGTGGAGGAACTAATAAAAAATTGTTTTGCATCGATAGGCCAACTCTCGGGCAACACTCAGGTGCGGCTCCAGTCGGTCATCAATTGGCGGACACCTCCACAGACCAAAGACGACGCGGCCATGACTTCTAGTACTCTAATACGATGGCTGCAGAGAATGCAGGTTTGTATGACTTTTCATTATAAAGTTGTTAATAATCCATACATTCAATCAAAAGTTAATATAAGAGATAAGAGACACAAATAAATGGTTGTGAAGAGAGAATCAAAAAACTTAACAAATAGAGAAATGAGAGGAAAAAATGTTGTGCAAAGCTTTTATGGGTTTTTATCAAATGACGGACCGGCGGTCTTATTACTACAAATCCCTTTAACACAACAAAAAAAGTTTTATATGAATGCCTTTAATCTAATGGTCGAATGATTTATATCGATTAGTTTGTAGTGATTTACACAACACTAACAACTATTACAGTATATTACAAACCAATTCTTTGATTCATTTATATTTCGCTTCAATTGACTCACTCTTTCTCTCCGATTTTTTTCACTCACATTTTTCCTCTCATTTCAATCCATTCTTTATATCGTATTTCATTAAATACAAGAGATTTTTGTAAAATTTGAATTAAACTTTAATTTTAAAATCCGAAACAAATAATTCTCAGCCCTAAGAAAAAAGACTTCCCAAACAAAATTCTCTCTCTCTCTCTCTCTCTCTCTCTCTCTCTCTCTTGCTTTAAATAATGACAGACTGTTTGGAATTTTTGTATTTATTTTATTTCATTTCAAGACAAACTATTTCTGCTCCGCACAGACACTCATGATATGGACATTAAGTTCGGGTAGACTCTCTCTCTCTCTCTCTCTCTCTCTCTCTCTCGTGATGTGTGGTATTTGAATGACTGAGATCTCTACCCGAACTTAATGTCCATATCATGAGTGTCTGTGCGGAGCAGAAATAGTTTGTCTTGAAATGAAATAAAATAAATACAAAAATTCCAAACAGTCTGTCATTATTTAAAGCAAGAGATGATTATTATCTTAAGAGACCTCTAATTAATGATTGAAAACTAAATGTGAAGCCCTTTTCATGTGGAGTGCATTATATAATGCTTTGAGTTTAATTAAGATTGAATTTTAAACCTTTGATTCAAAGCAGTGAAGATATGCTGTAGTAATGAAAATATACTACACTTACAAATGCCATAAGAGTTATATTATATGATAGACTACTAATAAAAACTTTTCTAATTATTTCAGAACTTTTCTAATGTATTGCTGATTAAATGTAATAAAATAGTAGTGTTTTAAATGTAGGGCTAATTGAAAAGTTTAGTTAATTAAATACTAGTTTTCTTCAGTCAAAATATTTTCCAATGTAATGCTTTTCACGTATAATTGATGAAAGGCTTGAATAACATTAGCCTATGTTTTCTATTAATAATTTATATTTTCTATGGAGAGAGAGAGAGAGAGAGAGAGAGAGAGAGAGAGAGAGAGAGATGTCGACATCGACACAACCACTTGCGTCTAATCAAGCGATATAACACTTGTTGAAAGCCTTTGACAGTAATTACAAATAAATCAAATGGTAGACAACAATTAGTGAAAACCGCTATTTAATACCTATAACTGCTATAACTGTTAGTTCGCTGACAGTTGTGGCGGTTATTAAATATGATTTTATATTTCATACAATAAATCAAATGCCATATTAATAGTGATATTGATTTTTGCTTTGATTACAGACCAAAATGAGTCAAATCGAGATGCAGTCTTCGGCCGCAATTCAATTCTATTGTATATAAGTTATATAATATAACATTTACAACGTTTACATCACAACTGGAAACAACAAAATAACTTATTATTTGTGTTTTTTATATAATTAATTGTTTATTACGGACTTAATTAATAAGTTTTTTCATAATCTGTTGGGAAAGTGTGCCACAGCTCTACCTCTTAATAGTTTATTCTCTCCTTATTTTTCAAATAAAAACACACATTGAATGCCATTACATATAATACAGTCAACATTAAAACGAAGGCAAACGAAACAGTTATGAATTATTAGGATTTAGAAATCAAATTATTGTCCAAAAATCATACCACAAAAGAAAAAACATGTATAAAAAAGCAATTTTTAAGCCATAAAAGTACGAAACGAACAAAAAAATTGTTTTTAAACTGTGTTTTCTCTCATTTTTATCATAATTGTTATTACAGTTAAATGTATTATTAATTAAAATGCAGTTTTCATTCGCGATTAGAAACTAATACTGTAAATGAGAGGAGAAATAAATTGAATTTCAAATAAAATAATGCAATAAAAACATGATTGAAATGTGAAAATTATGATTTAATTCTTGTTTTGTATATTAAAATAAATGTAATATTTTTTTTCGGGGAAATGTATACGAAAAATGAACAAACACTATGTCCTGTGTTTTTATGTCTTTAAAGTTTTTTAAGATAATTGTGAGAGTATTGCGACCCTAATGTCGAGTATAACGTTATGAATAATTTCTGTGTTCACTCAATAATACATTTATTTATATAATAATAATAATACTTGTATTTTATGTAATATTATTTAAACTCAGGTAAAGGTATTTGTGGCGGAGAGAAAGCTTGTGGTGCGAAAAGCCCTCCCAAACTCGACATATGCCATGTGTTTGGCATCAGTCCTATTGTATCTGTTTTTTCGCTTCAATTTTCACCTAAACTACAGGAAATTATAGGAGTATTGCATATATTCTACGGCTTTTGTGTTCAAATTTTTGTAGTATAAGACTTATAGATGTTTTTTGTTCGCAAATTTTTGTGAATGTGGGCTAAAAACTACTTCTCTATACCTTTACTATCATATTCTGTTCAGGACTTTACTATACCTATAGCTTTAGTCTATTGTTATTTTTCTCTCTTTGAATGCATTCATCTCTTATATGCGATACTCACGAGTCTTCACAGTCGCGTAGACTTCACTTTTTTATATCACAAATCTATCCGTTTGTATAACCATTATTACAGAGATAATGGATATGAAAATATACAAACCATGAGATGATTTGTGTGCTGTAATTAATACCAATCATTAGCCCGAGAGATGATCTCAATTTATAGCAGAGAAGGCATATCTGGTGGCATATCTGATGAATGCTTTTAACGCCACTGCAATAGCACTGCATATATAACAGTGAGTGAAGAGAAGAGAAGAAATATTTTTATCCGAAAAACTTTGTCGACAAACCTTGTGAAGGACGCCAAACAACTGGTTACCACTCAATACAGACCGGGAATACACTCTATGCCATCCCCTCAACCATTTTCAGCACATTTTTGTTCATAATTTTTGGAAATTTTATTCCTTATAAAAAAATAACTTATAATTTGAATAATAATTTTATTCACAAAAACTTGTTGAAATCAAAACGGCTGGAAAAATAGGAGCCCTATCTTATTGAGTGCTAATTAGCGTCGATTTAATCGATTCTTTCGTATATTTATTCTCCAATCAGATAATAATATTAAACAATATTAAAGTCAATAAATTATAATAACTTAAATTATTGTTGAATAATTTGACTCAATTTTGTGTGTAATTATGTTAACGAGTAATTGATTATAATTTAAGAAATATATACAAGAAATGCGTGTTTCGTTTGGAACTCAAATTAAAAGACATTACAACCAAATTCATTGAAATGCAGAGTTGTTTGTTGAGAGAGCACTCATGGATGGGCGCAATCATCCCAACGAGAGAGAGAGAGAGAGAGAGAGAGAGAGAGAGACTGCAGGTAAGAAGTGACATAAGAGTCGGGAGTATGAATGCATTGACATTAAAGTTATGATACGATTGAAAGTCCAAAAATAAAAAGCAATTGAAGAAGAAAAAAGTTGAGTACATTTTGTTTAAAGAAATTTTGTTGATTCAAAAACTTTTTATATATATATTGTTTGAGTTAAAAATAACCATATTTTTAAAGTTAATCGAAACGATAGAAGAAAAAGATAACACAAAATATATAAATAATAGGAAAATTGTGAAAATAAAATATAATCGCATAAAAATAAAAATATGTGGAAAAACGAAATGTAAGTTTCTGTTATTCCGAAGTGAGATAAAAGTGAGCCCAAAATTAGGTGATATGTTAAGCACTCGTGAAAAAACCACAAATTCAAACATAACAACAGAATTACTTATTAGGAAACGAAACTTTTAGTACAATAGATATGATTTAACGTCAGATATTTAATACACATATCAAGTGTTTAATCAGTGAAAAACAGATTGCATTTTATATATGTATTATACGGGTATTGGATATGTGTTTTTGTTGTTGTATTACTCTTTCTTTTCCTCCACCAAAACAATACAATTTTTGAGTATTTTTAAAATTAGCAAAACTTTGTTGAGAAATACATAAATAGAAACATTGCGCCAATTAATTATGCCTTTAGATTCAAATATGATTACAAAATCAGAGAAGAATTACATTGAGTTTTTTTTATTCAACTATTAAATGCAATACATGTTTATAATATTGAATATTATTTTAATTATTTAGTGATTAACCTGAAAAACAGGCACAAAACACACCAAACCTTATACTCGCAAACAACTTATGTGCCAACAAATCAATGCTCTAAGGCTTTTTGATTAGCGTCTAATAAAAGCAAAAGTTTTTTTAATAATATTAGATTTCTTATATAAAAACATATTGGAGTACATATACTGTACACACAATCCATATAATTTTTGTTTAAATATTTTTCTATTATTTCCAATCAATCATCTAATTATTATATGGATTGATAATAATTGCAATGAAAGTATCAATTGTTGCCTACAATTAGCTAAATATTTATGAATTTTTAGGATGAGTTATATTAATGTTATAGAAATGTTGCCAAACTTTTCTCTCCTTTTTTCCGTACCTCACTTTGACTTTTGATGTTTAGGTCATTGACTTATTGTAATATCATATGAGCGGTCAGTTATACTAACATTTCAGGAATGGGATGCGCACCGGGTTTTGGGGATGGGATTATTATATGACTTTATAATACACTTTCGATCAATTATAGTATAAAATAATTTTTACATCAATCCGATTAAAGTTCTCTCTCTCTCTCTCTCTCTCAACTCAATTAATATATTTATTAATTGCTATTTAGATATTATTTCTATACTGGACTTCACTTAAAGCCATATA